>CM046335.1:13296276-13442875 GCA_025403435.1 Artocarpus heterophyllus
ACTAAGGAGCAGAAGTGGCCCAAGGACATGGTATGGAGTGGCTTATCACTTAGAGATGGGCTAGGTTTGAGAGGATGGTGGCAGGCTTATGTGGATCTAGGTTCATAAGAGACCAACGATCCAACAATGTTGTGATGGAGGGTGACAAGTTTATGCGACAAAGCTTGCAAGGGGGAGGCAGTGCAGTGTGTCATGGGTGGGAAGTGGGCGATGCCACATTTGTGGGTTTTGTAGGGTGCTTATCTATTAGGGCATTTAGGAACTCAGTTTGAATCAACGATTTGACTTGAAAACATTGTAGTAATTAAAAGTTTGTAAGAAAAACATTGAAGTAAAATTAGTCGGGATCGCAAATTATAATTTGAACTGTGGCTCTGAGACACCTTTTATGAAAAATTAAACCTTAAAATTTCTTGTATGGTTTGCAATTGATAGGGCAATTGGTAAAAAGAAGTCTAAGGTGGGAAATATAATTAAATAATAAACTATATGAGAATGCTAATAATAAGGACTAAAGTTTACTCCCACGCTAGAGTTTGCGCCTTTTATTATTCCTTTCTAGTGCCAAACTCCATAACTGCCACTTGGTTAGCCTTCAGACTCCTAACCCTAGATAAGGAACTTTGCGCTCCACGATGGTGATCTTGAAGGTAAAGTCGGCCTCGTGGTCAAAGCAAACAAATTTTCAGTCTTGGAGCCTTGGGCTCTACGGAAGGGAGGCTTTTGGTCACTTTGTTCAAGGCTTGTTGGAGTTCTAGAGGCCTTATTGCTTAGGAGTTTTGACCCCCTCGTTGTAATGGTGCTGGAGCTAGGAAATGTAAGCAAGGGGGTGTCCAATGATAAGGTGTTGTCACAATAGTATTCACTAGTGCGAGGCACATGAAGGCTTTAGTATTGGGTCTGTGTTTTGAGGTTTGTCTTCGTGGTAACAAAACACGTCCGGTTCAGCGACTAACAACAACGACAGGGTGTGGTGCTCACTTGTTTTGTTAACGTAGTGGTGCGGTATATTTGACTCCTTACAACACTATTTTTCCTAGCCTTATTGGTTGCATTAGTCGGCTTGTTGCATGTGGTATTTTAGGGTTTTTTTTTCATTTTGTGGTAGTTGTTTGTATAAAATAAAGACAATATTGTTTCAGTTATATAGGTGTTGCTGTTAGAATAAAATTGTGATGAAAACCATCATCACTCAGGATCGTTCATGTCAAATCATCAAGAATATTAATAAGATGCAGAAGCTAACCTGAATCCATTGATAGAATGTGATTCTTGAGTCTTTTGGTTGAGGATCTTCCAAGTCTGGTACGTAAATCCTTCTTATCAGAATGCTTTGTAATCTCTCTGTAGATGGGTAACAGAAAAAATAATGTACGTACTGACTTGGGGACCACAATCCCTTTATATAATTGCTAAACCCTAGCAATTATCTTTAATTACTAATTTAGCCCATCATAAAATTAGTAATTATAATTTTGGTCTCTACACATAGGAGGCCCATACTTAATGATGCATTAAAAGCCCAAAACCCAAATTGATCACTTCTAATTGGGCAACCTTATTGATAGCCTTTAATTCACATTTATTTAATACATTAGCCCATATATTGGATTTTGATCCAACAATCTCCCACTTGGGCTATATATGAAACTTTATAAATGTGTATTATACCTTATGAGCTCATGAATTTTGCTATCAAAACCTTATGCACCTTACCAATCTTGTCCATTAACCATATCAATATAGGACCAAAGCGACCTTTGTTACATATGTCGTAACTAGACCCATCAATGATCACATATACCAATACAACTAATGACAAGATCAAGCATGGATGTGTAGCATGGAAATTTCATGCAATGTGATCTTAACATGCTTATTTCCAACTAGTCCACCTGAAAACTTTAGTGAGATCAAACCATACCAAAATCAGAGTGTGAATAAACTGAAAACTTTATTTCTGCAGAAAATAACCTCAAAATATCCATAAACTGAAATAACTGAAAAATGTCTATATCATAATAGCATTTAAAATTACAAACTCCCACTAAAACTAAATATCCTGAAATGATATGACACCCATACGAGCAATGTGCTCATGAAACATTTTGGGTGGCAATCCTTTAGTAAGCGGATCCGCAATCATGGAGTTTGTGCCGATGTGCTCCATAGACAACTGTCCACTCTGAACTCTTTCTTTCACAACTAAGAACTTGATCTCTATATGCTTTGACTTCGTCGAGCTCCTATTGTTGTTGGAATATAAAACTGCTGACTTATTGTCACAAAATATCCTGAGTGGTCTTTGAATACTGTCCACTATACGCAGCCCCGTGACAAAATTTCGCAGCATATTCCATGATTGGACGCCTCATAACAGGCTATGAACTCTACCGCCATTGTAGAAGATGCTATAAGAGACTGTTTAGCACTCTTTCAAGAGACAGCACCTCCAGTCATAAGGTAGACATAGCCCGATGTAGATTTCATACTATCTTGGCATCCAGCAAAATTAGAGTCAGTATACCCAATGATCTCAAGCTGTTCTGACCTCCGATTCGTGAGTATATAATCCTTTGTTCTCTAAAAATACCTCAAGACTCGTTTGGCTGCTACCCAGTGATCCTTTCCAAGATTGCTTAAGTACCTGCCCAACATCCCTGTAACGTACGCAATATCCGGACGTGTACAAACCTGAGTATACATTAGACTCCCTACTACTGATGCATAAGGAATCTTCTGCATTTTCTTAACCTCAAAATCATTCTTGGGGCACTGATTGAGACTAAACTTGTCTCCCTTAGCCACATGGGTATCACCTGGTTTACAGTCCTGCATGCCATATCTCTTAAGAATCTTTTCGATATAGCCCTTTTGTGATAATCTTAAAATAACCCGAGAGCGATCCCGGTGTATCTGTATACCCAACACAAAAGAGGCGTCACCAAGATCCTTTATCTCAAATTTCTTTGATAGAAATCTCTTAGTTTCGTGCAACAAGCCTATATTGTTGCTGGCAAGCAAAATGTCATCGACATATAAAACCAAGAAAATATACTTACTCCCACTGAACTTGTGGTATATACAATCATCGACCAAATTCATCTCAAAACCGAACGAGATGATAACCTGATGAAATTTGTAATACCATTGACGAGAAGCTTGCTTAAGCCCATAGATAGATTTCTTTAATTTGCAAACCATCTTCTTTGCATCTCCTGACACAAAGTTTTCCGGTTGCACCATATAGATTGTTTCATCAATGTCATCATTGAGGAACGCAGTCTTAACATCCATCTAATAAAGCTCAAGATCAAAATGTGCCACTAATGCCATTATAATCCTAAAAGAGTCTTTCGAAGAAACCAGAGAGAAAGTCTCTTTATAATCAATGCCTTCTTTCTGTGTAAAGCCTTTAGCGACAAGACGAGCCTTATACCTCTCCACATTGCATTTTGAATCCCTTTTGGTCTTAAATATCCATTTGCAACCAATGGGTTTTGCACCTTCAGGCAATGGGACAAGATCCCAAACGTCATTGTCTTTCATAGACTTTATCTCTTCATTCATGGCATCAATCCACTCTTGAGATCTAGAACTTTCCATGGCTTGACGGAAGTTGATTGGATCATCTTCCACCACACCAATATCATACTCATGTTCTTGGAGAAATACAATGTAATCATCTGACACTGCACTTCTCTTTTCTCTAGTGGATCTCCTTAATGGCATAGGTTCTTGAGGTGGTTGAGTTTGTCCTTCTGGAACAATTTATGGAATATGAGGTTCTCCGACATTGTCTTGATTTGGGTCTACTTCTTGAAGGATGTCAGGAGTAGGAACCTGATCAATGTCAATAACAGCTTTGGGAATGTAACGCCCCAATATGGGGGTTAACAGTTTTTAATGAGATAAAATAAAAATAAATAATAAAAGTAAAACCTTAAAGATTAAAATTTGCCCGGGACTTAAATGAAAACTCTCAACTCAAAAATAAAAATATAAACGATAAATAAACCACAGTTTTAATGTAGCACCTTAAATTTAATAATATAAACTGTTGTCATCATCATTTTAACCCTCAACACATTGTAATACAGTCACAGAAAGTAACAATTGATGCTTACATTATCATGAAGAACATTCTCAACAATTGAAGCAGTCCCAATGTAATATAGCTACATCACTTCCTCAACTATATTTCTCGTAGCCACCTCACACTTAGTGAGTCCTGAAAAGATAAAAATATAAGGGTATGAGCAACACTATGCTCAGTAGAGAAAGCCATTACTCACCTTTATCATTACCACATTAAAATCTGCATGGTTAGTAAGTTACATCATATTCCAGATTATGAGGTTTATTATGATCACATCTTATGGATACCGTAGTTAATCATTACCAAGTGTCATAATTACACATTTATACAAATATTACCAATCATCATTGTTCCTAGGTATCCATGTTAAATTGAGTATCACTCAACTCATCGAAACCCAAATGGGCGCACTTGATCACCCTATAAACATTCCAAGGGTGTTCCGGTGAGGGGACATCAAGCCCCGAGTCCTCACCAAGTCGATTCCTGTACAGTGTGTTCTGGGACTTTCAACCCAAGGAAGCGTCATCGCCTTCCCCCTACTTTACCTTTTAGGGTATTCATGCCCAAGGACGTAACCGTCGCCCTTTTCATGTCTCACAATTTCTCTATATTAAATCATTATTAATAGAGTTAATTTTCCTAACCATGCTTCTCAATTTATAACATGTGTCAATTCATTATGTTCCTCGCCGTACAATACAAGACGAGTCCATGTCATAGTTTCATATGTGATACACATATAATATCAGTTCAACATAGATATATATATATTGCGGCAAAACAATCAATTTTAATTCTATAAAAACCTCACAAAAGATGAGTAATAGAATCCCTACCTTTCAAGCTTATCAACAGTCTCTTAATCCTGGAATCAATTAACGTTAGCTCCATACTCCCTTGATCCTAAGGCGTGCATAAGGACAATTAAAACTAAAGCACAACATACAACTACATTCATAAAATTTATTTTAATTTAATCTTAGAATTTCAAGAAATAACCACTGCCCATAGAGGTATTATAAAGTTTAACAATATAAATTTTCTGTCTAGGGCATATACACTTAGACTTCATACATATGCTCCAAAATAGCAACAAACATATACTTAGGTTTAAGAACGCAAATTTGAATAATCCTTTAGTATAAAAGAAAATTTATAAATGAAAGACTAAATTTGTTCATAAGATTCTAACCTCGGATTATGGTTAGTTGGAAGCTTGAAATGGCTTCAAAACAGGTTCCTTTACTTCGGTATGACTGAAATTCTTGCTCAAATGGAGGTGATGGTGGCTGATTTTTATGGCTGCCTTGAAGAAGTTCTCTAAGTATTTTGCTTCAGCAAAGAAATGAGAAGAAGAGTGTGGGAACCGTGGAAGAAAAAGGAAGAAAAGATGAAGTCTTTGAAAAGAAGTGATAGAAACAATTATAGAGGAGACATGTTGAAGCATGTCACGGAGGAAATAAAGAAAATGAGGGTCAAGAGTAGTTGGAAAATATATCCTTATGTCTCATCTAAAGACTTTAACACACATAATACCAATATGACATTTTTGAGATTTATTAGAAGTTCTAAGGCTTTTTAGTAATCATACTAAATAAATATAGGAGAATTTTAGAAAATTTAAAAATAGATAAAAATAAATATTATAAAATAAATTTAAATGAAGCAATTTTTTTTTTTATACATTAAAAATTAATTTAATTACCTCAATACCCGTTAGAAGAATAACGGGTGTCACAGCTCTACCCCCCTTAAAGAAATTTCGTCCTCGAAATTTCAATTCAGCAATACTAGTAAAAATTTTGATTCCATTATGATTCCAATTCCGAGTCTAAACCGTTAATGTTGTTTATCTTCCAAAGTTAAGTTATCGTATCTCCACTTATTTACTTGCATAATAAATCTTACTCCTAAATCCCTCAATGAGAGTATTTCTGACAAGTTTCAACTTATAACACCGTATAATAGTCTAAGAATCTGATCAGGCATACATATTGACCATATCATGATTCCAGTCCTTCATTGTCCATGGACTGTGATTTACAATCACATTTAAGGAGATTGCCAGAGAAATTTTATATACTTCATCTTTAGGTTCCTTTTCCTTTTTGAGTAAGGAAAAGTCAAATATATTTGATTTCATACCTCAACTAATAAACTAAAACATAATCATAAAACATATATCACAAACACTTATATTCAAAACCATACATTAAACTTATTCATAGAGATATTAAACGGAATCTCTGGTTGCAAACATACCCGACATATTTTTCATTAAACAGCTATCCTCATGACACAAACATTCAATCCAAATAATATACTCATATTTCATATGGAATATCCCCATAACTGACTTTGGTACTTCCACATAATATTAACAGAATATTACACATTACAAACATGATACGGATACGTTTCGAGAGTACAAGGCACTCCGTATACCAGCTATCCATATCATGCATGCTTATAGAATACAAAAACATCGATAAACAAAAGATCGGACCTTAAGAAGGATGCGTTTCGAGAGCATCAAGTACTCCGTATCCAGCCATCCCGGCATTAGGCTCAATGAATCTAAAAGATTGAACAACAACGTACCACAAGAAACACAGAATACAAGGCAAACGGTTATTCGTAACACACGAAATACGGACACACATGCCTACATGCCAAAGATAAAACAAAAAGATTACAGATGGAGATTCAAATCAATTGGCCGCTCCCGGCTTTCTCTTTCCCATTCAAGCTTGGATGCTGCAGTGTCGGATTCTGGATGTATGATTTGCATTTTATCTATCAATTCCTCAGCTGTTGAAGCAGTGACAAAGATTTGTCTCTCCGATTCTGTAGTGATGTTTTCTTCCACAGCGTAATCTAGAAATTTCAAAAGACCGTCATAAAAACCCTTTACGTTCAGCAGTCCCAAAGGTTTGGAATAAAAGCCCAACAATTGCCCACAAGCAACTATAAATATTTCCTCAAGAGTACCTAGACCACCAGGTAATGCTATAAAAGCATCAGAATTATAGATTATGTCTTTAAAATTTTTAGGGATACTCCTGACTCCTTCTCCCTTACCTATGGTTTCCTTACAAAGGTTTCCTTCAACTGGAATATGAGGCCAAATTCTTACATCAGTAGCGTCGCTAGACCTAGCTGCTAGTGCCATATTTACCATCATTTTTATACTACCACCCCCATAGATTATGTTAATCTTCTTGCGTGCTAGGACTTGCCCTAAGTGATTTGCAGCTTCTAAATAAGCTTTATCTTTTCCAAGGCTGGAACCACAAAAGACACAGACATTCTTTATTTTCTTCGTGGACTGGGAGGTAGACATATTTGGTTTATAGAAGTGGTTGCTTAATGTCTGCTCCACTTAGACTTCGGGTTCTACATGAGTTTTTAAAGATGAGAAATATACAAAAAGGGCTAAAGAGATAGACAAGTAGGTAATGAAAAGGTAATCCAAAGATTTAAACAAAATCTTGTGCGGATAAGAAAGTAAGATAAGGTGATTGATAGTTTACAGAAAATCTGATTCACTTTTTGAAAAAGATTAGACTCTAATTGTATAACTTTTGACAATTGAGAACAATTCGACAGAAGACCCTCATGACACAACTGTAGACTTTTTGACAAATATACACCAAGTCTAGAAATTTAATATAAACGACAAATACTGTAGAACTTTTGAAATTTGAGATACAAATCTTGAAATATCTGGATAAGCTTTTCAAAATTCAAACATATTACTGTACCGTATGTGACGTGTCTGATAAGATAATATATTTTATTATATATATATTTAAGAAAATTATAAATTAAATAAGATATTAACACTTACTGTATCAATCTAATAATCACAATTATTTCAAACACAAAAGTAAATATTTTGAGTAAAAGAAAAACACAAACTGTTGAACATCAGCTAAAACTGCTTCAAATAAGTAAAGACTAAATAACCTTTATAGAGCGATGACTTATTCCCCATCCAGTTTTCTTATGGCTTGACAAACAGGATCTAAAAATACCATATTCCTGAGGCGTTGTCTTTCTGTATAAAATTTAGGCCAGAGTTTAAAAATAGCTCATTGAACATATCCACTAGGGTGACCGTGGATAGGAGGATGGATGCTATCCAAGTTCTCCTTTGAAAGTCCATCCCTACAAAACCTTATTTTATCCTCTCTATTCGTAGACATATAACCAGGTGAAGTACATTTACCGTTACAATTTTGTCTTCCACATTTGTTACAAGTGACCACGATGGCACGAGCTCTTCTTTTCATTGCACTACGACTGGTACCTGTTCCTGGTAAACCGACATCTTGACTAAAGTCACTCGGACGGATTTTCCCCTCTATCAACATTCTCACATCACAAGGGATACCAAAACGCATAAGAATCCACAACTGAGTAATTCTAGCCTTGTATTTCTTTCTGAGAATCTTTTGGGAGAGTGATGGGAAATACTTTCTCAGGTGTTGGTACTTTGGGTCCATGATGAGATGAAAGAAGAGTAAATAGAAAGGAAAAATTAAGATAGTAAATTGCAGAATCCTAGAATTCCTTCTTCTTTTAGAGAAAAAGAAGAATTTCTAATGAAAAAGAAGAGGATTTGCGATTTAGAGAGAAAATAACAAATTAAGAGAGAAAAAGTGAACTCGGAGAAATAAGCTCCTATGCACAGTAACCGTATTTGTAAACATTAATTAAACCACTGTATATGACACGTATAGAGACCACGTGGGAGAGACAGTGTGAATCAAACTGATTTAGGATTTAAACTAGGCCCAAATGTTCTTAGTTGAAAATGGTCAGGTTGTTTCGGGCCTTAACACATTTAGAACGAGTTAAATAACAAACATAAAATTGAAAACCAATTTGTATAAATCTTAAACCCAATTTAAAGCCCACTATAGATAAAGTTAACTATGAACAACAAATCTAATTTAACGACAACAAGGATCTTCCTGAATGATATTTAAAATCATTTCATAACAACATAATCTTCCAGCAACTCAAATAATTTTGTTTTAATCAAAACCTTATTGAACAATGCATACACCCATATGTTATTCCTAATACTCAACATCTATCAATGGATTCATCATCATTACTACCAAGGGTTTAGAATGCGACTAACCTTGAAATCAATACGATTTACGTCTTTCAACGTAGACCATATCAATAACAAAGACACTAGATGTTACTACTTAAGAACATCTACAATCCCCACAATTCTACTCATACAATATATAATTTCCTCATATAACAAAACCTTAGGTAACCAAAAGATTCACTGATACACTTAAATACAATGTACGTAACAAAATATTCCAATTTTGAGATTCATGCATTCTAGACTTTACACAGTCTCAACAGACCAAAAGTCTAACATTTATCTCTCTCATGATTCAATACCATGATTTCCAACTTATATCATATTCCTCAAATAAATAGAACTTTTAAGAAAAGACATTGACACTTATGTGCTCCATCGAATCCACACATAATCATTACTTAGGTTTGAATCAATTACGAAAAATTTGGCATATCTACGTCAAACTTTAAAATCAATAAATCAAGCCTTATATTTCTTATTGTTTTTCACGAGACAAAAGGCTTTTAAATCCTCGTATCTATACGAATTTCTCATCGTTTATACGAATTAGATATGCTTATAGATCCAAATATTATACGAATCTCTCATAAGCATTCTACTTATAAACTCATTCCATATAATTATCATTCCCTTATAACTATTAATACTTTCCTTCTATATAATTATTGTACTCATATAACCATTAGTATTTTCATTCTATGGCCTTTCCATGTTACATCCTTCTAAACTGTATAAATCAATGTGAAGGTTCATTTTGATGATGACACTGAAAATTCAGCTTCAAAACCATCTCAAAAATATATTTTTTTAAAGTGGTGCTACACTCCCTAGGTTAACCGAACCTAGGCTCTGATACCAAAAATTCTGTAACGCCCCTATATGGGGGTTAACAGTTTTTAATGAGATAAAATAAAAATAAATAATAAAAGTAAAACCTTAAAGATTAAAATTTGCCCGGGACTTAAATGAAAACTCTCAACTCAAAAATAAAAATATAAACGATAAATAAACCACAGTTTTAATGTAGCACCTTAAATTTAATAATATAAACTGTTGTCATCATCATTTTAACCCTCAACACATTGTAATACAGTCACAGAAAGTAACAATTGATGCTTACATTATCATGAAGAACATTCTCAACAATTGAAGCAGTCCCAATGTAATATAGCTACATCACTTCCTCAACTATATTTCTCGTAGCCACCTCACACTTAGTGAGTCCTGAAAAGATAAAAATATAAGGGTATGAGCAACACTATGCTCAGTAGAGAAAGCCATTACTCACCTTTATCATTACCACATTAAAATCTGCATGGTTAGTAAGTTACATCATATTCCAGATTATGAGGTTTATTATGATCACATCTTATGGATACCGTAGTTAATCATTACCAAGTGTCATAATTACACATTTATACAAATATTACCAATCATCATTGTTCCTAGGTATCCATGTTAAATTGAGTATCACTCAACTCATCGAAACCCAAATGGGCGCACTTGATCACCCTATAAACATTCCAAGGGTGTTCCGGTGAGGGGACATCAAGCCCCGAGTCCTCACCAAGTCGATTCCTGTACAGTGTGTTCTGGGACTTTCAACCCAAGGAAGCGTCATCGCCTTCCCCCTACTTTACCTTTTAGGGTATTCATGCCCAAGGACGTAACCGTCGCCCTTTTCATGTCTCACAATTTCTCTATATTAAATCATTATTAATAGAGTTAATTTTCCTAACCATGCTTCTCAATTTATAACATGTGTCAATTCATTATGTTCCTCGCCGTACAATACAAGACGAGTCCATGTCATAGTTTCATATGTGATACACATATAATATCAGTTCAACATAGATATATATATATTGCGGCAAAACAATCAATTTTAATTCTATAAAAACCTCACAAAAGATGAGTAATAGAATCCCTACCTTTCAAGCTTATCAACAGTCTCTTAATCCTGGAATCAATTAACGTTAGCTCCATACTCCCTTGATCCTAAGGCGTGCATAAGGACAATTAAAACTAAAGCACAACATACAACTACATTCATAAAATTTATTTTAATTTAATCTTAGAATTTCAAGAAATAACCACTGCCCATAGAGGTATTATAAAGTTTAACAATATAAATTTTCTGTCTAGGGCATATACACTTAGACTTCATACATATGCTCCAAAATAGCAACAAACATATACTTAGGTTTAAGAACGCAAATTTGAATAATCCTTTAGTATAAAAGAAAATTTATAAATGAAAGACTAAATTTGTTCATAAGATTCTAACCTCGGATTATGGTTAGTTGGAAGCTTGAAATGGCTTCAAAACAGGTTCCTTTACTTCGGTATGACTGAAATTCTTGCTCAAATGGAGGTGATGGTGGCTGATTTTTATGGCTGCCTTGAAGAAGTTCTCTAAGTATTTTGCTTCAGCAAAGAAATGAGAAGAAGAGTGTGGGAACCGTGGAAGAAAAAGGAAGAAAAGATGAAGTCTTTGAAAAGAAGTGATAGAAACAATTATAGAGGAGACATGTTGAAGCATGTCACGGAGGAAATAAAGAAAATGAGGGTCAAGAGTAGTTGGAAAATATATCCTTATGTCTCATCTAAAGACTTTAACACACATAATGCCAATATGACATTTTTGAGATTTATTAGAAGTTCTAAGGCTTTTTAGTAATCATACTAAATAAATATAGGAGAATTTTAGAAAATTTAAAAATAGATAAAAATAAATATTATAAAATAAATTTAAATGAAGCAATTTTTTTTTTATACATTAAAAATTAATTTAATTACCTCAATACCCGTTAGAAGAATAACGGGTGTCACAGGGAATATCAACATATTCCTCTTCAAAGACAAAGTCCCTAACCATATCTCCCCCCGCAAACTCGACATCCTCAAAGAACCTGGCATTTCCCGTCTCAAATATCGATTTGGTCGTGGGATCATAAAACTTGTACCCCCTGGATCTTTCAGAGTATCTAATGAAATAACAACTAACCGTCTTTGAGTCCAGTTTCTTTTCATTAGGCCTATAAGGCCTTGCCTCAGCTAGACATCCCCAAACATGCAAATGCTTTATACTAGGCTTCTTGCCTGTCCAAAGTTCGTAAGGGGTTTTGGCAGTTGCTTTAGTTGGAACCCTGTTAAGGATATACGCTGCAGTCTTAAGTGCTTCTCCCCAGAGCAATTCTGGTAAGGTAGAATGAGAAATCATACTCCTCACCATGTCCTTAAGCGTTTTGTTTCGTCTTTCAGCAACACCATTCATAGTGGACGAACCTGGCATAGTGTACTGCAGGACGATATTGCTTTCCTCTAGGAACTTAGCAAACGGTCCCGGACGTTGTTCACCTGAACCGTCATATCTACCATAGTATTCACCACCACGGTCAGATCTGACGCTTTTAATCCTTTTGCTGAGTTGATTTTCAACTTCAGCTTTATAATTTTTGAACACATCCAACAACTGTGACTTTTCATGAATGAGATATATGTAGCCATATCTGGAAAAATCGTCTATGAATGTTATAAAATATTATTGACCATTCCAAGAAGCCATAGGGAATGGCCCACAAATGTCTGTATGTATAAGTTCTAAGACGTCCAAAGTCCTGTTGGCTTCAAATCTCCTTTTATTGGTTCGTTTCCCCTTAATACAGTTAACACAAATATCAAAATCTGTAAAGTCTAAAGGGTCGAGAATTTCGTCTGACACAAGTCTCTCTATTCTCCTTCTAGAGATATGACCCAATCTCTTGTGCCATAACGCAGCTAAATTCTCATTGGTTAATTTTCTCTTTATACCTCGTGTACTTAATTGCAAGGATTCATTAAATGAAGCAATTGTATCAAGTAAATAAAGATTATCGTAACCTGATAAAGAACCGGAACCAACTAATTTTGAATCATGAAACAAACTAAATTTTTCATTTTCAAATGAACAAGAATAACCAGATTTGTCCAAATCTGAAATAGAAATCAAATTTCGTCTAAAAGAGAGTACAATAAATGTTTCATCAAGATCCAAATAAAATCCAGTCTTTAACAATAATCTAAATTTTCCTATTGCTTCAACTTCAACTTTCTTGTCATCGCCCACGTAGATGTATCTTTCACCATCATTTGGCTTTCGGCATCTCAGGCATCCCTGCATAGACACACTGATGTGAGTGGTTGAACCAGAATCCATCCACCAAGTGTGTTCAGGTACCGAAGTTAAATTAACCTCAGAACAAACCAAATTAAGAAGCATACCTTTTCTAGCACGCCAAGCGTGATAATTAGTGCAATGCTTCTTCTTATGTCCTGCAGCTCCACAGAAGAAACAACCCGTACCTTCCGGATCAACCGGTCTCTTTTGTTGCTTCTTTTGAGGTGCCGTAATTGCAGCTTCCTTATCCTTCTTTCTTTTCTTCCCTTTGTCCTTGGAAGTATTAGCCAAGTGAGCACTTTCTGTCTTTTCTTGCTTCAACCTTTCCTCTTCTTGTACACAATGTGAGATGAGCTCATTAAGAGACCAAGTCTCCTTTTGGCAGTTATAGCTCACCTTAAACTGACTGAAATGTACAGGAAGAGATATAAGAACCAAATGCACTAGCAAGTCCTCAGAAAGGTCAAGCTTAAGTGCTCTTAATTTTGAAGCAATATGAGACATCTTCATGATGTACTCCTTAATGTTCCCCTTACCTTTGTATCTCATTGAGATGAGGTTTGCCAAAAGTGTACTTGTTTTAGCCTTTTCATTTTTGGCAAATCTCTTCTCAATGTCCTCAAGGAACTCTTTGGCTGTCTTTATCGTTTCCGATATAGTGCTCTTGAATGCTTCTGGAATGGCCTTCTTCATGATCATCATACACATGCGATTTGACTTCTCCCACCTTTCCATGTCCATCTTTTGATCAGAGGAACTTTTATCTGTAAGAGGTGCGGGAGAAGGAACCCTTAACACAAGGTCGAGATCCATGACTCCGAGAACTATTAGGAGGTTCTCTTGCCATGATTTGAAGTTGTTACCATTCAGCATAGGAATTGAATTGATGTTGGCAGTAATATTAGAGGCAGAACTAGTAGCTTAAATATAGAACAAAATAAACAAAACCAAAACAAGCTCACATAAGAATCCATAATAACAATAATAAATTCAAATAAATGTAAACACATCTCAAGATATCGGGCACTCCATTAATATTTAGTCTTTGGACAGAAATATTAACTTGTAAGTGATATCTTAGTGTAGTAATCAAACACTGACAACAAGAACATGTCAAACAATAAATCTTCCTTTGGGCTGATTTATTGCTTACATGTAAAACCGAATAATCATTACGTGTTTATCACCACAGGTGTACATGCAATTCTGTCAAATATTGTCTTCCTTTGGGCCAGTCAATATTCACATAAGTTACATAAACACAACCTTTTATATTTCAAAACAAATTAATTTTCACAAGAGAGGCCACTTTGGTGACATGTTGCTTCAATTAATTCATCTCAAAATATATATAGAATACCAATATTTGAATTTAAAATTGCACCAAAAATGACCAAAATTAAAAAATAAATATAAAAAATAATTATAAAAAAAATTGGTCAAGGTCAACATTGACGGGGTCTGGGCTGGACCGGATCGGGAGAACCCTACCCGGATCCTAACCCAGCCCCCCCTTTATTTCCTCCTTCTTCTCCTTTTTCTTCTTCTTCTTTTTTTTTTTTTTTTTTTCAGGTCACCCAGGGGTTGAACCCCTGGGGACTGACCGGTCACGGGCCCAGCCCATGTATGAATGCCCTTTGTCCAGTCATGGGTCTAGTTGGGCCCATGTATGCTTGCCCTCTCTTTTTTTTTTTTTAGTAACCCAAGGGTTTAACCCTTGGGTCATAACCAGTCGCGGGCCCAACTGGGCCTGTGTAAAGAAACAAATTTGGGTCTGGGCTTTGACCCAGACCCTCCCCCAAGAAACCCTAGGGGTCTTTCAACCCTAGGGGAGATAAACGGGCGGCCTAACGGCCGCCGCCCCTGTGCTGCGGCCGTCTTCTCTGGCATGACCTGATGGTCGCGCCTAGACACGGCCGACGCCGGCTGTCGTAGGTCCTGCCGCGGGCGAAAATAACCACTTTTTTTTTTCCTTCATACGGCAGCCTTTGTGGCCGTCGCTTTCTTGCTCCGCCGTGGCTTTTGGCAGCGGCGCTGTCTTTTCGGCGCAGCCTCACAGCCGCGCATGGAGTGCTTCGCCGGCGGCGGCAAAGATGCCGCCGGTCTGAATCCATATAAATGAACCATAAAACACAGATTTATATATATATATATATATATATATATATATAAGAAAAACGTTTAATCTATTATAACCCAATTGCTGCTTTAGGAACGAACAATAATAGAAGTTTCTTTTCTTTTCGGCAAGCGTGCCGTATAAAGCTTTTAAGAGAGTTTTTTTTTTTTTTGAAATCGAATTGTATTCACTGAATAATACAACCAAAAATTCAAACAATTGTTCTCAAATTCAACAATTTTAAAGAAACTATAGATTGTTAGATTTGAGAATTGTTATGAGAATCACATCTATAAAAATTATTGATTCTCAATTATTCAACATGAAGAGGCTCTAGATACCACTTGTTAGAATAAAATTGTGATGAAAACCATCATCACTCAGGATTGTTTATGTCAAATCATCAAGAATATTAATAAGATGCGGAAGCTAACCTGAATCCATTGATAGAATATGATTCTTGAGTCTTTTGGTTGAGGATCTTTCAAGTCTGGTACGTAAATCCTCCTTATCAGAATGCTCTGTAATCTCTCTGTAGATGGGTAATAGAAAAAATAATGTACGTACTGACTTGGGGACCACAACCCCTTTATATAATTGCTAAACCCTAGCAATTATCCTTAATTACCAATTTAGCCCATCATAAAATTAGTAATTATAATTTTGGTCTCTACACATAGGAGGCCCATACTTAATGATGCATTAAAAGCCCAAAACCTAAATTGATCACTTTTAATTGGGCAACCTTATTGATAGCCTTTAATTCACATTTATTTAATACATTAGCCCATATATTAGATTTTGATCCAACAGTTGCGTTATGTTTTTAGCTTCTGTTTATGTTTAGTTAAAAGGAAGGCGGTTCTCAACCTTCTCAGCTATGAGTTTGATTATTTGTCCATTCTTCTAAAGTTGGCTTTTAGTGGTGTTGTGAGTGTCTTGCGACATGTTATTTGGTTTCGATTGAAGTTTTTATTAATTGGAGTTGTTGTTGAAAGAGCCATATATATGTTATATTATTAGTGTCTCCTCTCAGACCATTTGATGCATATTTTATCTTTTTTTGCGTTTCATTAAAACCTACTAAAAGAATCAGCCTAAGATTGAGATTAAATATCTTTATGTTAATGTGAGCATATATATCTCCTTGATTTGGGATACAATTGCTCTTACCAAAGAAAAAAGAGCACCGACTCTCCAATTAAATAGAATTTATTAATTTTAATGGGTTGATTACATAATTATATCTCCTAGTTTTAACTATTTCTTAATTTGTCTTTCTATTTTTTAAAACTACAAAGGTATCTTTAAATTTAAAAACGTGTTTTAATTTTATTCCTATAAATAAAAAAACTTGGACAAAACAACATAATTACCTTTAAACAATTATGAAAAATATCTCATATGAATAAAAACATAAAAATTCTTAAAACAAAACATCAAATTTTAAGAAAAAATTCATAAGTTTTGTGACTCTTGAAATGTTAAAATATGTTTTTAAAACTTTTCTCAAGAAGAAAAATATATTTTAAAAATAAATTTGATCTAATTAAAGATATATTTGTCTTATTTTTATATTTTTTGTCTAAAAAATTTATTAATAATAAAATTAAAATAAATTTTTTAAATTTAAAAGATATTTTTTTAGCTTTTTAAAATAAAAAAATAGATTAAAAATAGTTAAAACTATATGCTCTAGATAGGGATAATTTGGAAAAATGGCAAAAAAAAATTTCCAATTGAAGAAATGGCATCTTTTTTTTTACAAAAAAAAATACATTTTTTTAAGCAGGTAAATTGCTTCAATTTTTTTTTTAAAAAAAGACGAAAATAACTATAACGAGTAGAGAAACCAACAGAGTGGAAAGAAAAAAAACTGAAACAATTTTTATATCTAAAAAGTATATTTTTTTTCGTCATAAAATTACAAAAAAAAAATTATTTGGCTAAAATAACTTTTTTTTAAAGTCAGTTTTCCAAATCCCCGTATAGATATTAATTGGTTTATTTTATTAGTTTTAAAAATGGCCTTATGGGAAAATATTTTTAGAGAAATGATCTAAATTTTTTTGGATAGTTTTTAGTACAAAAAAAAGCTTTTTAGACATTAAACAATTCTAGTTTTTTTTTCATCATGTTAAAATTTTTTATCTTGTTACAGTTATTTTTTTTATTTTTTTTTTAAAAAATGAAACAATTTATCTACATAAAAAAATATATTTTTTGGTTAAAAAATAAAAAAACCCATTTATCCAACTAGGAATTTTTTTTTGGCCTTTCATCAAAATCTTCCATTTTATTAGTAGTAGTCGGATTGGAGGTCCATCCGGAGATTCTGCAGAGCAGCATCAATGGAGTCCCTGTCCTCCGTTCTCTCCTTCCCGGCCGCTAAATTCCATTATCCGAAGAACTCTTCCATGTCTTCTCCCCTAGGAACAAGCCTTCTTTCTTTCTCTATCGCTTCAATGGCGTCCGGACAACAAAGAACAACGACTCCGAAACGCTCCGCCAAAGCCACGAAAACGCTTTCTGCAACGCCATCACCAACAACCCTAACTTCTACTCCTCCCGCTACGGATACGAGCAACAACACTCCTCTCCCTCCCAAAAAGGTCTTTGCTACAAATTTTCTGTTTGTTTACTGAGAAAATTTGACTAGAAAATGGCTAATGTAGCTGACTTTGAAATCCGTACTGGTCTATATAAGCAGGTTTTGGTACCGATAGGGTTTGGCACCGAGGAAATGGAAGCAGTGATCATCGTTGACGTTCTTCGCCGAGCTGGGGCGGAGGTCAAGGTGGCCTCGGTGGAGCCGCTGCTCGAGATTGAAGCTTCGGGTGGTACTAAGTTAGTTGCTGATACCTCCATTGCCACCTGTTCCGATCAAATTTTCGACCTTGTGGCTTTGCCTGTAAGTAATTTCTGGACATGGATATGATATTTTTGTTTCTTTAAAGTTGGTTTTGAGTTGTGCTTAGGCTACGCTAATGATCTAACCGGTAATTTGTGAAGTTTAATTCTTTGAAATTGCAAGAAGCTTAGATAAAGTGCTTGAATTAAAACATGGGGCGTTTGCTGCTGAATATTGTTGGTTAGCTTCAAAAGAATGGTATAATCAACGTATTCTAGACTAGGGGCTTCCTAAAATTATATGATTAAAGTGAAGGTGTCTTTAAGCTGCGGTTTTGGCAATTTGGAATTATATTTCTTGCACAAGTTGTTTGTTGCCTCTTTGCCTATTTGTAGATTAACACGTGAGGGAGTTTGAACTTTGAACCGAGTTCTTTATCTTGGTTCCGAAAATTTTGGTGCGCTATGCTGATTAATTTTATGTCCATCATTTTGAGGGGGGGATGCCTGGCTCGGTGAGGTTAAGAGATTGCAAAATTCTTCAGAAAATTACAAGAAAACAGGCTGAGGAAAAGAGGCTGTATGGAGCTATATGTGCTGCTCCGGCAGTGACACTTTTACCATGGGGCCTTACGAGGAAAAAACAGGTACATCAACTTGGTTTGGATTTTGTTTAAAATTTTGATAATAAATTTGAGTGTGTCAATGTATTTGGCTAACTAATCGTGTGGTTTGGCATGCAAGACAACTTGCCACCCTGCATTCATGGACAAGCTTCCGACCTTCTGGGCAGTAAAATCAAACATACAAGTGTCTCAAGGGCTCACAACAAGTCGTGGTCCTGGAACATCATTTGCGTTTGCCTTATGCCTAGTAGAGCAATTATTTGGGGAGTCTGTTGCCAGAGAAGTTGGAGAGTCATTGGTAAGTCTTACTAGTTTGCATTTTCTCTTTGCTGTAGCTGGTGGATTGTTGGTATTAATATTTATTACTTGAAATGGAGCTTCCTATATGATAGAGAGGGGGGAGCATCACGTTTTAAGTTTTCAATATCTCCAAAAAATGGCTATACGTCTTATGTGATTGGCAGCAAAGGCTTGATAAGTGACAACTCAATATTGTTTTGCCTCCAAAATATTGCATTCTATTTTCCAGATTTTTTCCTCTTTTTTTTCTTTTTTTGGGGTGGGGGGGGGGGAGGGGGGGTTGTTTAAATTCTGCATTCCATTTGTCAAATGTTGTGTGCTTAATGTATGGGGCTAATACTCTTTCACTGTTTTGGTTTTAGATGCTATGTACTGCAGAAAATGAATCAAGAAAGGAAGAATTTAACGCAGTTGAGTGGGCTGTCGACCACAACCCTCGTGTAAGCTGTTTTCCTTTGGATTCAATACTTTTCTTCCTTCTCTTTGTGATTTTCTCATTTGCGTTTCTTACCAATTGAAGTTACTCGTTTGCGTATCTGGGTACATTAAATACTCTCAAGAGAACCTGTGATGTAACAAAAATATCATTTTGTGGTGTTTGCTAGTAGATTTTTAGTCCACTTGTGCAAGATACCCTGGAGGGTTGCATAAATTAAAGATACCCTAGAGGGCACATGTTCATATGCTTGTCTGTGGAATTATTAAAAGGGCTTGGATTCAGAAATTCATAGGAATAAAATGCCCTTTATTATAACATCCAGTTTTAGGTCTTTAATATGCAATGAATCTTTATCAACTAGACCATGTACTTAAGTTAATCTGATTATCACATGAGAGCCACCATTTCTTCTTTCTTTTAGTATTTTTATCTTTTAAGACGAGTTTTCATGATCATGATGTTAAAATGTCAGACAGGTTCTTATTCCAATTGCTAATGGTTCTGAAGAGATTGAAATCGTAACTATTGCCGATATTCTAAGACGAGCAAAGGTGGATGTTGTAGTTGCTTCAGTTGAGAAATCTGTGAAGATTTTGGCATCTAGAGGAACCAGGATGATTGCTGACAAGTTAATTGGCGATGTTGCTGGGTCAATATATGATTTAATCATTCTTCCGGTGAGACAAACCAAATTTTTATAATTAGCATTACTTGCGTGCTTCCTTACCTGAAAGGGTTTATGTTCGCTCATTTTCTCAAGAAGCATCATTCCTTTCACATGTAAGAAACTGTGTTAAGATTATCTTGTACTGCTATACATCCTTCAAGACTCGTTCATTCTAACATTTCAGGGAGGAAATGCCAGGGCTGAGCGGCTTAGCAAGTCTAGAATTCTTAAGAAACTGCTTAGAGAACAGAAACTAGCTGGAAGAATATATGGAGCAGTCTCTTCTTCACCAGAAGTCCTGCATAGACAGGGTTTACTGAAGGTGACATAATAAACCAATTTCTTACCACTTCTAATACCAATATGTTAGTCCTTATGCTTTACATGCTTAAATACAGAATAAGAAAGCCACTGCCCATCCATCCGTTGTAAGCACCCTCACTAATGAAGTAGTGAACGGCACCAAAGTCGTTATCGATGGTAAACTAATAACGAGCAGAGGACTTGCAACAGTGACGGAGTTTGCATTGGCTATCATAAGCAAACTTTTTGGTCATGCAAGGGCAAGAAGTGTTGCAGAGGGCCTTGTCTATGACTACCCCAGGAATTGAAACTAATATAGCGCCATGTCGGGATGTCCTATAAATGAACGCCAATTTTTATCTTTCCTACCCCATTACAAGGATCCTACACCAGCTTGTATCGACCTGTGGAGAGGGAAAGTTTTCATACTTCATTATTGGGGAATTTATTCAGAGGGAGTGCAAAATGCGGAGTTACACCGTTGAAAGGCTCATCGAGACCAAGGCAAGAGTTGCAAATTGCGAAGCACTTTGTAAATGCTCTTTTTCTTTTATCTTTTTTTCAGTCCAGCATGCGTCCTTTGAGCCACAGTTAACGTCAACATATCATTGTCTCTTTCGTGTCTTTTTTCCACACAAGGAAAAGCCAAAGAAAAAGAAAAGAAAAAAAAAAAAACACTACTCTTCATTGTCTTCTTTGTGGACAAGGTGAAGTTATTATGTTATGAAGAAATGCTTATGTACCTTGCAAAAGGGTGCAAACATTGTTACAGTTTTTTTTTTTTCCCCCTTTTTCCCTACCAACGGAAAGGAAAAGTCATTTAGATAGATTATTGTATATTTTTCCTTCCTTTTGTTGATGTAGATAGACAAGAATTCTATATGTATCTCTCTCTGCTTCTGCCTAGGTTAATATAAAATAAATTTTAAAAGTCGAACAAAATTGGGTTGCCGAACCCGGGTCTCTCGGGTGAGAGCCGATTATCCTAACCATATAGGCTACAATGGATGTGGTTTTGAAATATTTAATAATTAATAATAAAGAGGAGAGGGGGAAACGGCAGTCACCTTTACATCTCGTACAAATTGATGTCTTTCTCAAGGGTAAATAAAATTGAGAGTATGGCTAGCTATATTATATATGTATATACATATATGTTATATATATACATATAAATTCCAGTTTTTGCATTTGTTAAGGCCTTTATAAAAAGTCTAGGGAAATCCTTTAGTTGCTTACTCGCTTATTCCAATTTTGTTTTAAAAGGATTTCCATGTCAATTGAACTAGAGATCTGGAAAAACATATTGATGTTTTCTTGAGATCCTTAACCATAAGTAGTCGATTGATCTACTTACTATGAACATATATCAAGGCTTTAGAATCAGCAAGGTTCTCTCTGAGAAAACTGTGTTCAATGCCATTCAATAAGGCCCTTGATTGAATCTTCTTCATCTACCCAACTTCGTTTGTAAAGAATTGAATTCATACATATATTAATTATAAGCAGTTTAAGAACCAAAATAAGATTTACAAAGCCTATGATGCACTTCAGAGATTCATGAATAATATTTGATCAAATAAAAATCAACCAAAAGATCACACCATTCAAAAGTTTAATTTACAAGATAAAAGTTGCATTAGTCTATAATTTACAACTGGTACACTGGTCCTATGAACTAACGTACCTACTGTTTTGGTACAAGATTGAACTGAGATTATTAAGACAACCCCAAATTCTCATACCAAACTGGCTATTTTGCCTAGTTTTTGCCTTATTTCCAGTCCAAAATCCAAAGTCATCAATTTTACCAAGGACCTGTGAGGGTCCTCCTCAAGCATTGCCTTTTATTTCCCCATTGTCGATTCATTTTCTCCAAAATCTGCCAAAACGAGTAAGAAGTGGTGATCAACTTCTAAGCAAGTGAATTATATATATATATATATATATATAGAGAGAGAGAGAGAGAGAGAGAGAGAGAGAATGTAAACTTTTGCCAGCTCAAGGTCCTAGCTAACTTCTTGTTTGGTTAACAAATTATTCATGGCCCTTGGTCAAATGATCAAGACTAGTTCATTTTGAGCTTCTTACTTATTTTGTAATATACTACTGCTTATTTGTGGCCAGGATATATACAAGTCGTAATCAACTGATGAGACCATACTTCATTTGACGTACTCATTTACCCACTTTAGCTTTGACTAAATGTTGGCCAAAGACGATACAACAGGAAAAATTAGATGAAACAAGACATGCTTTTTTCTTTTTTGATATATAAAGGGTATTTTTTAAAAAATATTATCAGCTTCCAGGATGTTCGAGCTTGACATGTCAGGGTCCCATTCCCACCAGCTTCAGATTTTGGCCCAATTAGTTATCCAATCAATAATCATAATTTCCTACAAGCAATTGCACGCTTCAAAATAACAAGTGAAACATCTGACTATTTAATATCTAGTATATCTGGTCCAAAAAGGAACATGAGGAAAAAAAAAAGGACAAATTCAATATGAGAAAACGACAAATTTACAGGCGAGACTTTGAATGATGATCCTTGTCTTGGCTATCTATGATAATATTTTTGAATGGAGACCAAGCAGACTGGCGTGTGAAAAGTTACGTATATGCTTCTTTTGTTAATGCTCTGGAAAATATTAATATTTAATAGTGCTCCAAGGCAAATATCAAAGTTATATGTACCTCATTTTTCTGCATTTCAATACATTCTGCCTGCAGCAACAAAGATAATAACACATAAGATTTGTCCAAAAAAAAAAAAAAGAAAACCAGATAAAGAAAAAAAAGATCTCGATCTGAAAAAAGGGACCTGTTTTCTCTGTAGTTCTTCGTTCAGTTCTTTAAGTTTAGCAACTTCTGCTTCTAGTTCTAATGTATATGCCTGCCAGAAAACCCCAAAAAGAATCAGGTAATTCTAAGTGTCAATTTTTTCCCCAGACATAAATTTAGAAATGCCAAGCAGATTTGACAATAATAGAAAAGATAATTAAACTCAAACGATTAGAAAATCTCCAAAAAAAAGGTCACATGATCCACACAATCAAAATTGTATTTCAAGAGTTAATAATATGTTTGGTTTGTGGTTTAAACTGCAATCTACAATATTTCTCCTGCAAACATTTGAATTTTTATTAAAAAATTTTCTGTTCAAACCCATAAACCAAATGGGCCATAACATATTGTATGGCCACAATCAATCTTGTTACCTGTTTACGAGCTCTGGAACGTGCAGCTGACTCTCGGTTCTTGATCATTCTCCTCTGCCTTCTTTCAATAACCTTCTCTAAAGCTGCACTGCATTTACCTCTCCGGTTGAACATATAAGGAACTGGTGACACTGAATTAGGTGTGTCTACACTAGCCTTCACAACGACATCAGGAGACATGTGACTTGCCGGCGATACTGCCGCAACTCTAACGCCACCGGCACCTATATTAGCCATGCTAACTCCACCACCCTGTAGTCCCCTACCTCGAACTAAAGCAGCATTCGCAGCAGGCTCCACAATTCCCACGATTGTTTGATTCGTTTCCCGAGTTCCCGGGCGTGTAAGCTGAGCATTGCTCACTAAATGCATAGGCTGGGCGAAAGCCACGGTGGCTGCTGGTTTGGGGAAGAGTGGCTGCTGCTGCTGCCACTGTTGGGGCTTTTGCTGTACTTGTTGCTGAGATGATCTCACACCACTCATACTCAATGGTAAACTTGAAGGCTGATTGAGAGCTGAATTATTCATCTCCAGCGCCTGGTTGCCAAAACCTCCATCATTCCGATTCGACTGTTGGAAGCCAAAAGCTAAGGCATTAGCATTATTGTTGTTTGCAGTGTTAGCAGGCCTTCCAATTTGTTGAGCTTGAGCATCTTCTCTCACGATCCCTGCTCTGACCAAAAACTCCTCCAAAGTTATCTCCCCCAAAGTTTGTTGCCTCTGAGGCACACTCGATCCTTCAGCAACATTAACACCATCTTTAGCCCCATCACTTTCTCTGGCCAAATCTCTCCACACCTCGTCAACCGTCTTCTGACTCAGCGTTCTCGGCAAGGTTATCGAGCCTTGTCTCTGCAAGTTGCCATTAGGAACGCCAGTGTCACTACCTCCTCCTGACCCTCCAACACTAGAAGCCATGATTTGAGTCTCTTCAGCACTCCATATGCTCTTCAAGAGCTCATCCATGTTCATTGATCCAAAATCTTTTCCAAGTCCACCCATGGTGTTTTGGAACTCATCAAAGGTCAATGAGTATATGGAAGGCTGTCTAGCCAAAGTGTAACTATTCCCTGATGGTGTCGGTGCATCTCCAAAGTTCTTGAAATTCATATGTGAACCCTTTTTTTTTTCCTTGAAAACTCTTCAACAAGTGACAACAATTAAGTTATGAAGCGACCCTCTTATATGTCCATCCAACCGTGGGATTGGACCCCCAGTACACTTTTCACACTTTTCTTTGTCTTGGTTTCTTTGAAACAGATCAAAAAAACACACCAACATAAAGAAAATGATGGGTCAGTGAAAGAACTAAAACTCAATCTAGTCATGATATGAACCCATTAAGATTACAACACATGTACTACAATTTATAGAAAAACAACTTCATTTACTTCATATATTGACACTTTTCTTTCTTCTTCTTCTTCTTCTTCTTCTTTTTTTGTCAAAACCTGACGTAGTGCACAGCATTATACACAACCCCACTTTTAAACGTAGGGTAGAAATTAATGGCCAAAAAATCCTCGGAGAGATAACAAAGTAACTGTATTCTTATTATTTCTTTTTTTATTTTCATGAAGGGGTTATAACTTAAATACAAATTTGACAGAAGAGGAACCATGAAAAACCATCATTTTACACATAAAGATCCAATTTTCTTAATCTTAAGTAGAACGAGAGAGAAATTATCCCACAGAACAATCCAACATTCCAATAAAAGGTAGATCAATCTGACAAAAACCAATACCACTTTTGTCATAATCATAACAATTAACATTAATAATATTCCCATCCCAGGTAAAGATCCGAAATTCACAGAATCCGAAGAGCCAACATGCAACTAACAAGAAAATCTAATTAAGCTCTTCGGCTTAATTAATCAGCTCTTAAACACTTGATTTTCATGTATGTACACAAAAACATTCAAGTTGAAACAGCCAAAAAAAAATCCATCTCTATTTTTCTAATTTTACAAAAAAAAAAAAAAAAAACGACAACTGGTGAACCATCAGAAAAGAACATGGTCAAAAAAAGGAAAATTGGCGAAAGTTACACATGAGTGAACCAAAAGAGAGAGAGAGAGAGAAGAGAGACATTAAAAGATTTGACCTTTTTGTTTCTTGGGGGCGTGCAAATTTGGGAGTTTCTCTGCAAGTTGAGGAGGGGGAGAGTTGGAGGAGGCGACAAGTGTCTTGGTGCAGCGTCGGCAGACACGAGTCGCCATTTAAGGAGGGAAGAAGAGCTTCTGAGCTTACGGAATTTTTTTCCCTTTTTTTATTATGCCTCGGGACAAGAGCCTCTGGACCCATCCAGAACTCGCAAAGTGGGCCAATCAGATGCGAGCTCAAATGTGATGTGACGTCTCCCAATGGGACAGCGCTATGTGGAGTATTCTCGGCCGTTGGATGCAGCTTTCCGACATCATATTTTTGGATGCGGATCTAATTTCTGTTCTGGTTGGGAATAATGACGTGGTCTGATGTGGGAAAGATACTATCCTCTCTCTCTTTTTTTTTTTTGGGTAAATTATTACAATATTTTTCAACTTTTTAAAAAGTAAACTTTTAAGCGGTGTTTAATGACAGTGATTGATACTATTTTTTTAGTTATAAATAATATAAAATTTTTATTAATAATAAAAAAATATTACAACGTAAAACTTAAAAAATAGTTTTAATCAATAATTTTAATTATCTTATTAAACACTTTATTAGTTCTTAAGTTTTATATTTTGATCAAATCAACTCTAATTTTTTATTGTAGTTGCTAAAATACAAACTTGACTAACGGACGTTAGTTTTCTCCCATGTGAGGTGCATGTGACCTCTTTAATAAGGACATTTTAGTAAAATATCTAAATTTTTTTAAAGAAATTAAAATTAAAATATAAAAAAATAAAAAGTAAAAAAATTAAAATTAAATATTAATTATATAATTATACTTTTTAGTTTCCGTTATTTTTCAATTTTTCTTTTTATTCTTAGAAACTATGAAGATATCTGTTAAATTTTAAAATCTTATTTCAGTTTTATCCCTATGAATAGAAAAATTAAACAAAACAAAATAAATACCCTTAAATAGTTATGAAAAATATTTTATCTATTAAAAACATAATATGAATTAATTATATGAATATATTTTTTAGCTTTCAATACACAAAGTCTTAGTACACAAAGTATGTATAAAAACAATACTCATTAGATTTTTTTTAGTGGAGCACTATAAGAATTAAAAGTATTCTTTTTACTTGACAAATATATAAATAGAGTTGTAAATTTCAATGATTGAAAAATGTTACAAGTAAATTTTTTTTTTGTAACATGAGGGCATAATTCTAATTTTTCAAAAAGTTTACATTTAAAATTAAAATTTCAAATCCTAGGAGTACTCAACTTAACTATATATGACTCCGTTACTATATGTATTATCTAAATTTTTAGTGATGCAGATAATTAATACCTTTAGCAGTGACCTGAAGAGGCATTATGAGTTGCAAATAAATTACTTCTGCTATTGCTTTCAAATTTTTTGCATGGAGAATTAAAAATAAAAAAGCTTTTATCTCATGGTGGGCGGATAATTAAGTTATTTTACTACCTTTTTTCCCCGAAGAGGAGATAAAAACAAGGCAAACTAGTAGGCTCAAAACTAATTACCAAATAATTCTAGGAGAGAACGGGGGAACTAAGCCATCATTAATTGGGAATAAAAATAAATAGACCGTAATATAATAGTGTTTAGTAAATAGCCCATTTAGATTAAAACAAAGTTTATTTTTGTATAGAATAACGTAAAGAGAAATACGAAGCAACAATGAGACAATGAAAAACAAACACGAAAAGAAGAGAAGAAAAAAAAAGAAGAAAAAGAAGAAGATAAAATTAAAAATTTAAATGGTTAAAAACAGTACACGATTTTAAAAATACTGTTTACTTAATTATTTTAAAAAGCGTGTTATTTGTTATATTAAAAATTAAAACTGTACTATTTGATGTAATTTCCCATGTTTTCTAGTCATGCAAAGTTCAAAGTTTAATTATAAGGACCTGCAAATACATGGCTCTCGTTTGATCTTCTCCAAGGGGAGAAACAGAAGGCTAAATTACAAATTAATACAATTAAGCTAGATATCAATTAATATTTCACTTGTTTTACATGATAATTAAATAGACTTTTAAGATATCACATTTTAGCTAGCTCAAAAATTACCTCATAAATACTCGTCAGCATTATTTTTTTAAAAAAAAAAAAGCAGAAAAATGAAAGCAACTAACAGAAATCACTAACTGAAGCATGTGATGGTCTAGTTTCCTTTATTCGTATATGTGTAAAATAGTGCCACTCTGTCCACGTGGTAGGTACCATTTCTTTCTTTCCTTTTTTTTTATTTTTTTTTTTGTTGGTGTGTAACATGTCACGTACATAGTAGCCAAAACCAAAATGGCTGAATAATTTTGTCTGTGTATGTGCGCGTGCGCGTGAGAGAGAGAGAGAGAGAGAGAGAGCGAGAGAGAGAGAGAGAGACTATGTATTCATGCATGTGAGTGAAGTGAATCGAAATTAAAATGGGATATTTTGTACAGACAGAAGCTGATATGCTATCTCAAACAAGATTTTTTTGGTACACCTCCCTAAACTTTTGGTGCTTTCTATATTGTCTTTTGAACTTTTTTATTTTGGCAATTAACTTCTTAAACTTGTCTAAGAGTTGCAATTTGATTTTTTTTTTTAAAATAAGGCTTTTATATTGATGACAAAAACATATATGTCTCTCATATTTTTTATCACTTTATCTTTTGAACGTTCGTAAGTATTTAAGTTTAGTAGGCAAAGTGTCATTAACATTGACAATCAGATAAAACACATAGTCCATTGAAAACAGAATGTAAAGATATAATATGAGACAATATGAAAGAACATACGCTTGATTCAACCTTAAAATTCAGGAAAAATAACAAAGAAATCCTTTCAAATATTATCAATAACTTTTACTATATTGATAAATGAGTTCATCCCTTTATGAAGGAGACAAATCCGCCATTACAAGATGATCACTATAATGAGGGTAGTCTTCTCAAGCCCAACCAAAAACTATTAAGAACTAATTATGAATAAAGTTGGATGTGGAGTTGCATGTATAACCTGGTAACTTCACATAACATGTTAGAGTTCAAATTTCCTTAATATCTATACACATATATATGTGTAACACACTATAATGTGCTTGAATAATGATTCAGGTCCTCAATTGCTTTTTGTTTAGAATTAAGTTCAGTGTACACAGTTACAAATCTAACCGACTATTTGGTTGAGTGGTGAGAACTACGGTTCCTACCACAAACTCAATTATAAACAATGTAAAATTCTCACATGATACAATAATAATAAAAAAATTTATTACAATATAAAATTTTTATATACTACTATAAAATAATTCTAACTAATAATTTTTACCACCCTCTAATTACTATAAAGTTCCTTGCTTAAGACAAAGTCAAACTATATGTAAACAGTACATAGGCAATATTGCATCAACGCGGAAACCCCATATTGTGGCACAATAAGTGGGAGTCAACGCACCACGTGTAGAGCAGGGACACCTATCCTATAAAAAACGTGCCTAAAGGACTAATGGTGGGCCCGCACTCAGAAACAAAAGTGAAGATCGAATATTTTCAGTGAAAAATGCCAACTATCACACAAGTGGACCAATGAATAATAAGTATTTTATTTAGATTACGTGATTTTGGGGGAAATAGGTCATAGCACCATTCGTATTTCTTTTTCTTTATTTTAAGAGACAAAAAAAAAAAAAGGTTGTTGCTCATAGGCCAAACTTCTTTTTCATATTTCTCCCTTTTGGCACTCGTAAGTTTATTAGGGCCTGTTTAGTTAGATATTTAAATCACGGTTCAAATCATTTTATTACAGTAGTTTCTCTCACAAAAATTTAAATCTTCATTTAAATACTCTATTCAAATACTCAAACCAAACGAGCCCTTAGACTATTATTAGTATTTACTATTTAGAAGGGAGAAATTTGAACAGCAAATGGCACTGGTTAACCATCAACATGGTATCCTAGTCACATTAAGATTATTTCAAATTGTTTTGCTAAACAGAATATCTCAAGCTTAAGTCTTATAAGAAGCGCTTAAGACTATTTTTAAGCTATCGGCTCAATGTTTGTTATTCTTTCACTGGATTAAGATGGCATATTTCATCTCCAATGTAAATAGTTGTAGTTCACTGTAGACATTTATTAGCATGTGGAGGGAATTGCTCCCCCGATCCTAACGTCACTCGCCTCTGGTTTCAAGTGTGTAATGATACTGATTTTCTAGATTTTAAAGTAATGCAATATGAAAGGTGATGTTTGGCATATGCTATCTTAATTACATGTGAATAGATAATTTATGTAATTTTATTGTGTTAAGAATAATCTATACAATAATGGAATAGCGTCAACCAAAAAAATACTGATACTTTTGATAGAGAATCGTTGAACAAGGTTTCAACACTATGACAATCATTATTCTCTTGAGACAAAATAGCCAAGAAGAGGTAAGTTGTGCAGTTTCATATTGCCTAGAAATGTTATAATTAATGATTTGTAAGTAAAAACACCATATCCTATTAGATATGAGGCGTTTTAGGGTGTAGCTCAAGAACAAATACTACTAAAAATGATGGATTCCACGACGGTTAATAGCTATCTTGAAAAGTTGCATGAGGGTTAAAAAACCATCATTGAATCTACAGTTGTGGTATCTTACGAGAAAAAACCATCATGAAAACATAGACTTCATCGCGCATTTATGTAGCCTACAAAGTTTTCATGACGGTTTTTAGAAAACTATCCGGAAAAGTTAACATACCACAATGGTAACTTAAAAAAATGCAAAAATGCATTTTTCCCACGGATGGCCAATCCCGTGTGCTATCCATTACAAGGCACGGATAATAAAATCAAATATTTACACATAAACACTTATTAATCAATCTTAAAAGGTAATATGTAATTATGGTTATAGAATAACTAAAAAAACACCTTGCACAAACCAAAATTCAAACAAAATCGAACAATAAGAAATAATAAAAGAATATGGGTACTTATAATTATGTTGGAGTTTATTGGCTTAGATATTGGGTGTGCAATCCTAGAGGCTACAATCCAAGAAATTGAAAGGAAAACTGTGAAAACACAACGATCCCAAATCAAATTAATACACTTATTAACATAAAACCCAATCAAGTAATTAATAACATAAATCAAATCTACATACCAACTAAAATCATCAATAAATAACTTAGATTACAAAACATAAATCAAAAAACATTAGATTATAAACTAATTAACTAAAAAGTAAACCCTAATAGGCCGTTTGATATGTAGGTCTAAAACCGTTTCAGCAGTTCAAACCTTAAAGACGGTTCAAATTGGTATTTGATAGAGAATAACGGAAGCTAGTTCAACCATAAAGGTGGTTTTAAACTAGCCAAAACCTTCAAAATTTAAGCTTTATCCCCCTTAAATTCACATGGTTTGAATCATTTTGCACAGCAAAAACCATTCTTATTCTCATTTTTTCTTTCATAAACCATAGTCTTTCAAACACCATTTCTCGTTTTAAACTTAGATGTATTTTATTTTCGTTTTAAACACCAGTTCTAAACCATACTATTTTGAAATTGCACACCAAATGAATGCTAAATAACTTAAAACTAAAACTAATTAATAAAATACAAACTAAATAAATAAAAAACCAAAAATTAAATAATGAAACAACAACAACAACAACAATAATAAGAATAACAACAACAACAACAATGATAATAATAGTAAACTAACAATGCACCAACTGGTTCAACGGTGGCGATGCGAGCATACGACAAAGACAGCAACAGGCTATGCAGGAGATGGAGACACAGGAGATAGATACGGAGACGTAGGCAATGGGGTGTACAAGCTACAGGCCAGCGACAGGCGGTACGAAGTAGAGGACAACACTGGAGAATACAAGAGAGAGTAAGAGTGAGAGAAAGAGCAAGAAGGATAGGAAAAAGGAAGATAGGGGAAGCGAAGACAAGGAGGTTGACGACGAAAGAGAGATAGGTGGACGGCAATGGTTGTGGTCAGAAGGGAGGTGGTTTTAAAGAGAAAGTGTGTGGCCTTTGCGGGTCAGAGAGAGAGAAAGAGAGAGATAGAAATAGACGAGGGTTTAATTATAAGCAAACTCTGCTTGACTAATTTGAGTGTCCCATGACGATGTTGTCTCCGACAAGGCTGTGTAACAAGTTTCCTTCGCCCAATTGGTGACCTCATTTTGACTATCAATTTGGGGATGATATGCCGAGCTCATATCCAAACTAGTATTAACTAATCAACAAAGAGAACACCAAAAGTGGCTGAGAAAGCAAGAATTAGGATAAGAGAAAATAGAAGTAGGGTGATGCATCTCTTTAAAAAAAAAAAAAAAAGCTGAGCCTTTGCACCGCATCGTTAGTGTGGTTGCAAGGAGTGAAATGAGACATGTTGGAAAAATGATCCAGCACCACAACAATAGAGTCATTACCCTTTTGTGCATGCGGGAGGCTGTGAACATAATCCATATTGATGTAGTGTAATAAAGGGACAAGGAGATCTAGTCGACCGACCTTGCCTAGCACCGGTCTACCGGTCGACTGGATGTGCTAAAGACAGGAAGTTTTCCGATTGCTATAGGATTTGAATTTTAAATAGACTTTATTTATTTGAATTGTTACTTTTTAGCTTTTATTGTTTTAATTTCGAATTTAAGATTCCTTTTATTTTCTAATTTAAGATTTTTAGTAGTTTCCTTTTCTATTTCAAATCATAGTTTTCTATACAAAGGCTAGACTTAGATGTTATTTTTCAGTTTTCAATTATTAATAAAATTTTAAAGAAGTTTTCTCTCCTTTTAGCTTGTTTTTGGTATTCATTTGAATCAACGAATTACTTACTCCCTTATTTTTGGGCATTCTGTGTGAATCAATGGTCTACAAGCTTACCCATGTTACCGCTATGTTAGTTACTATCAGAGCTCTCATTACGATCCACCCTCATGCCTCCCCATCATTGCCAAGATCTCGTGAACCCGCCGACAAAATGGATGAACTACGCCAGCAGATTACTTAGTTACAATAAACACTTATGAGTAAACTCCTTCCTCTTATTCGGACCATTGCCCCACCATCAGTTTGAATTTACACCCCGCCGCCAATTGACGGGAAAGAACTCCTCCACGATAACCAGTTTATGCCACTCTAGCTAGCCCCTTCATGTCGATTATGCCGAAGATGATTGTGTTCCTTGCCATGCCAATGCCGCTGACAAAGACTACTGTCGGGAGTCAAGTTTTAAACTTGATATTTTCGAATTCCATGGAAGCCTTCAACTCGAGGAATTTTTAAATCGGATAGGAGTCATTGAATAAATCCTTGACTTCAAGGATGTTCTTAACCATAAATGAGTCCCTCTTGTAGCTACCCATTTTCATGGCCGTGCCACCTTTTAGTGGCAACAACTCAAAGTCACCCGTTCATGATCTAGGAAAAGACAATTAAATTTTGGGAAAAAACTAGAGAAACAGATGAAGCGTGCTTTCCTGCCTTACAACTACATGAACACAGTGTATTACATCATGTACCAACGACTTCAAAATCTACGATAAGGAAATCAAACAGTGGACGAATATGCGACCTAATTTTTTGTATTGCTTATGCGAAACAAGATTATCAAAATTAATGAACAATCAGTTTCTCGTTTTTTGGCGGCCTTCAATCTCAATTCTAGAATATATTGAACCTCTTTAATTCAGCAACGGTGTCCAAAGCCCATCAGAGAGCATTGATAATATAGCGCCAAAACTATAATGGCACCGGCCTTTGGAACCCACTGGCGGTTGGCCTTAACTCTGTAGCTGCTGCCGCTTCGGCTCCTACTCCAGCCTCCATTGCTGCTCATCCTGATACCCAAACACTGACACCTAACCTACCTATCGCTACTACCACACCCGCGGCGGCTGATGCTTCCAACTGCTCGATGGCCCTCTATTTTTGCTCTTGTGGTAAGATGGGTCATTGTCAAATCACTAATCACATCAACTGATGGTCCTCTATTTATAGATTTATATTTTTTTTATTTACTTAGTACGGATTTGAGAATCTAATCCTACCCTTTGTATGTTTGAGGCATAATGAAATAAGTAACTAGGAATATATTAACATTACATGATGAATTTCATTCCTTCTCTAACGAGAAGTGGATAAATAATCCTATTAAGTATTTATTCGGCGCTTGAATAATAAAAGCGCTTAATTCGTGAATAAGTTTGTGAATTTATTATTCATTAGAAAATCAATAACACTCAAGGATAAATAAGTAAATAGAAAGGTTAACAGATTCTGTATAACTTTAATTATGAATTATTTATGGAAGATCAACTTATATGCAATGGCTATATCAAATGGACAACTCTAAGAAATGAGTAATTAAATATCTATAATTTTAAGTATACAATTCCAAGTAATAGGTTTTGTTAAAGCTTGAAATTATGAGTCTATTAACCCCTTGCCATCCTTGTAAACACTATTCAACAAGTAGAATTATTGGTTTAAATAATAAATTTTGTTATGGAATTTTAAAATTAAATATCACTCAAAATAAATTAATCATTAATTAATTTATATTTATTAAATAATAAGATTTTTTGATGAATAATTTATAACTACTAAATAGTATGATTATTTAATGAAAAAAGATTATTTGATGAATAATTTATAACTACTAAATAATATGATTATTAATGAAAAATAATTAATTATTGAGCACAAACAGTGGGTCCCACTGTATGTGGTGCCTGTAGTAAAAAAGGAAAGTCCCTTGTATACATCAAAGCTTGTTCACTAAGTTTTCATATTTAGAATTTCTATTTTTGAATAAATATGATTTAATTCAAATATGAAAAGTTAAATATGAAAACAATTGAGATTAGGCAACAAGCAGATTTTCTCTCATTTCTCCTTAAGTTGGTGTTACACACAGATATAATATTTGTGTGTAGCATCTACTCCAGTATAGGGGAAGAGAAAGTTGTGTCATTTATTTTAAGGACATATTTGATTTTTAAATTAAAATAAGAGGACTTTCTAGAATTAATAAGCTCCCTCATTCTCTATAAATAAAGGTCTTTTCTATTCATTAGATACACAATTGAGAGTATTGGAGAGACTGAGAGTACTTTACCAAAATCCCCTCTAGTAGGTATGTAAGAGAGAGAAAAAAAAAGCGAAGAAAATTTCTTTATCCCAAGACCTGTTTCACTCATATGTTGAGATTTACGAGTGACTAAAAGTTAATCAAGTGATCCGATAGAAACCTTAATTCCTCCAACGCCCACATGTTCATCTTTAGGTGTCGAGGTCTAGACGAGGAAGACCTTGGTTTCGTCTTAAGAATGTGTTGGAGAGATTATGATATGTCTCTCTAACATGTTTGAGATCAAAAGATCGCATTAAAATAAGTGAAAAACATATTTTTGATGTGTTCTAAGTCGGCATGGAGCATTGTGGCACTCAAAATTAAGGCTATGACGCTGAAACATACAATCAACAAAGGAGCAGAGAGCCTAGCACTGCCCATTGGGCACCATGGTGCCTAGTTTCACGAAAAAAATTGTGGCAGTAAAGCTAACGCTGCGACGCCGAGCCAATGTATAATAAAATAATATGATTCTAGAGTTGTTTCAAATTGGTGCTTTTGTTGGTTGTATATTTTCATACAAACCTAAACAACTATTAGCAACAGAGTTATCTGTTGTAAGAGTTGCATTGATAAATAAATAGGTACCTTTACAAATGAAAAGATACACTTACAAATAAAGAGGTATAAGTAAAGGTTGTATGGATTGAACCGATCATATTCATTCATGAAATGGCACCCCTATCTATTATTAAATCTCTAAAATTATACAGATTTTATATCTTATTCTGGAACATAAAATTATTATTAGATATTGTATTCAAGTGTTTGTTGTATTTTTGGGATAATTTGCTACAACACTTATGGTAAACTTCGAGAAGTGAGGGCAAATAAAACTTTTAAGGAAAGTATTCATGCACGCATCAAAACTCTTCCATTTTCTAGAAATTCAATCTCCATTCTCCTCTCCAGATACTCGAACTCACCAAAAGAACATCCATACTTGTTAGAAGAATTTCAATCTCTCGTCTCCATTCGGGTATGTAAAGTTTTGTATATATTTATTTAAGCGTAAATTAATATAATCTATAGCGTGTTCTATTAAAGTTACGAAAAAAATATTGTTATAAACATTTCACACCATAACCATGTTTTCGCTATTTTTGTAAAAATCGTTTTCAAAAACCGATACGAACTTGGGCTCAAAATGGATAACATTATAATAAATAGAGGTGTAAGTCGTTACATGTACCGATGTACGCATTAAGATGATAGATTGTCATTGCTGTCAAAATTACTAATAAAGTTATTTACATAGACAAGTAGGTGGAGAACTCTCCCATGATTTTTTTTAGGGGAAGAACTTTGGCATGATTAGTGTATATAAAAAGAAAAGTGTTAGATTGTGAGTTGATAAACCCTTGTTATTGCAAGAACTAGCGAAGCTCATTATATCACATGAGGGGTCTATTTAAAATCATAAAGAGCTTTCTTCAATCGACAAACATAATTCAGAAAGTGCGAATCCCCGGATAATTGAACCATGTAAACGTCCCTTGTCAAGTGGTCATGAAGGAATGCATTGTTAACATCAAGTTGTCAAAGATTCCAACCATAAGATAGAGAAAGACTAAGAATGACCCAAATAGTGGTAGTGTTGACGATAAGACTAATGGTTTCATGATAGTCAATACTCGATCAATGATGAAATCCCTTGGCAACCAGGCATGTTTTGCACCAATTAATATCATTGCTAGGTACTCACTTAATGTTGAACACCCAATTAATGTTGAACACCCAATGCGGGCATATGACAATGAGAAGGCATTCAAAGTCCGATGAGGCCTGTGCAATGCATCCTCAAAGTGATATTGATTGTGGCTTTTCAAAGTGCCTCCTCGTCAGCCAACAGAGGCTCATCAGCTACCACCACTAGAGTAGGCTGACAGTTTTCTTGGAGAGAAAAAAGAGAGAGGGAGTGAAATGCATGAAAAAGAGAGAGGAGAAATAAAGTTGACTTAAAAAATGAGTGGCATTATTGTTTTTTCAATTGACGGAAAAAATAGCTAAAAATTTAAATGCTTAAACATCTTATGACATTAGCTAAAATCTAAACACTCAAAAATCCTTTAATACAAGGTAATAACTAAAAACATTATTTAAAATATAGCAATTGATAATTATTATATTAGTGTACTAATCTTCGAGAAGTAGACCAATCTAAAAGGTATGTACAAGGTAAGCACTAAAAAACATTTTTAAGGATTAATTTACCATTTTTTTTTCCAAAATTAATGCTTATTTTTATTAATTATTGTATTAGTGTACTGATCTTCGACAAATATACCAATCTAAAAGCTAGAAGCATAGTCGTTTAAACAATAACGATCGTCTAAAGCTGTCAATTTGCACCACCCAGCTTGGTTCGAGCTGAACAATACAAGCTAAAAAGAAAAATCAAGACAGGGCGACCTAATGAAAAAGGGAGACTAGCTCAGCCAAAGCATGCATGGCATAAGGAAATTTTTAATAGTCTTAAAAAAAAAATCTAAAAGGGCTTGTCCGACCCGATTTAATCTTGAGCCTAAATCTTTGGCCTACTTTGATTATGGAAATGGGTCATGTCTGGCTTGAGTTCAAGCTATTGAGAGTCAGTTCGTTTGATTCCACCTAAATTGACACTCGATGGTTGACCAATTGTCACCCACCGATAAATTGGACAAGGGCAGAGCCCTCTAGTTGACGGAAGTAAGCCACCAGGTCACTTCACAATGTTAACACAACCTGTCTAATTTTGATACTTTTAAAGTGTATTTTCAACAATTTCGTTTTAACGAAGTTTAAGAACAAATTTTATGGCCAAAATATGTTTGACAACTTTAGAATACCTTTCGTAAACCTTTTATGCGATTTTATAAAAATATGGAATTCTAAATTGTGTATGCGTGCGCTCATTTAGCCAAATTTGATAATAAAAAAAAATTAAAGAAATGCTTGCACAATTAATACAGGACTAAGATAGAACTCTCAACCTATATGAACTAGTCTTTTGACTTTTTTTGTCTTTTAAGCTCTTGTCTATATTCAAGTTTATAATCCAAAAGCATATTCCATTCTTCTAATTTTTCTTCTCAAAGCTTGAGCTGATAAATTTTTTATATAATTTTGCTCAAATAAAACTCAAAATTAATTAATAATAATCTTACAATCAATTGTTTGATTTTTCTCAAAACCCCCCACAAAAGAAAATTGGAGTCAAACAACTAATTATGATGGGCGTCAAATTGCATAAAATCTCCACTTATGGCGAATAACAAACTATTTGCTGCCAAATTCCTTGTTCTGGTTGGAGATTTATTTTGAAATGTATCCCTGCTAGTCAATATGATTATTCAATCAAGAGTTATTGCCAACGAAACAACTTATGCTCCTGCCTATTCAATAGTCCTTATGATGTCACCTTTTGGAGACTTCCTGTCAAAGATGTGATTTTGTGGGGTACTTGGGTTAAAGTTGAGCAATCCTATTTAATCTTATAGGGTTATAAGCTGCTACTAACAAAACAGTGGGACCCAGTCTATTAGATTGGTTTATATTGTTTTGTTAATAGCAAAGTTATAACTTCATAAGGATTAAAAGGATTTTTCAAGTTTTATGCTCAAAATGTTGTAGTCGAAACAATCTAAGCATTTTGAGGATTTACTCAGGAGATAAGAATTTCAAAACAAAGAGCTTGGTTTATAATGACATGTAAAGCGTCATGGGCCTGCTATACTCCAACACTCACAAACAGATTGGGCAACACTTGCTTCACCCTTGGAATTGTAAGTCTAACTTAAAATCTTGCCTACGACCCATGCATGCAGCAAGAAATTAGACTACAAATATTTAGCAAGCGGCAAACACTAAGACAACCAAGTACAAAGCAAATATATAAGGACATTTTTGGTAAACCGTATTGTATTTTATTGTATTATATTGTATTGTATTATATGTAAAAATACAATGCAATACAATATAATACGAGACAATACGGTGTGCCAAACAAGCTCAAACAAGCGTCAATGAGACAAGACATAGGCAAAGCCTAAAAAAAATAAGACTATTTTTTTTCCTTGTTAATCATAAGGCTATTTATTTTATTTGTACAAGCAAGGGATTCCCCTCCCACATCAAACACATAGTTGTTTGGGCTTTTGTCTTGACAGTATGAAAGAGGCACGAGAAACCTTAAATTATATTGCCTTCAAAAATTAGAAAAATGCTATTCTAACCTACGAGTCCAAGATAGGAAATACGAACTTGGCTCACGACCTTCGTCAATTTTTTTTGTTTTAATTTAGGATGCAGGAATTCAAATCTAACACTTGGCAAAGTTAGATGTAAAATTACCATAAGTGGGCTACATATTGTTACCCAACAAACTTATTTTTGAAACAAAATACAACTATAAATCAATTACGCCAAATACAATGCTGCTGTTTGCACTTTGCGTACTCTCTGGTGCTTAAAATATGTAAATGAAATATAGTAATTTAAATAAAATTTCTTCAAATCATCCATAACTTCATATATTATTTTTTTCTTCCTTATGTCTTTTTTTTTTTTTGAGATATTTGTTCGTAAAAAATATACCGATTGGTGCCAACTAGATGCCAGCGCCACCAGAAGTGTCAAAAAGGCAGCCACCGAGAATCACATCAAGTACTTCCAAAACCGAAGCCAGGAAAAAGGATACGACACATTTGACATTTCTGGCAAAAAAGAGGAAAAAAAAAAAAAGAGACAAGTTCAGTTTGTATCGGTGCCTAAACTAAAGCATTCTTTGAATAATAACAAGGGATATTTGATTATTTGCACAAATTTTCAGAATGGAAAAGCATGAAATTATCTTGAGGACCCAGCTGATTGTTTGCAAAAAGTTGATAATTTCTTGTCTTGGAACGCAAAGTAGAGCCAACCATTTTCATTGCATAAATTTGGTATCCCAATTGCTTGTGAGGTTTTGCCACGTTCACACCATCTCACCATATATCCGAAAATTTAAAGAAAAAAAGGAAAAAAAATAATAAAGAATATTTATGGGTAGCGAAAATCATATGCGCTGCCAGCGGACATTCTTTTTATTATTAGTATTTTTGTTTTTTTTTTTTGTTTCAATCCTGGTAAGGTATACGTTTTTCTTTTGGTTTACACCAAAAACTATAATGCATTGTTTTTATCACTAAATTTTGGGGAATCCATAGGTAAATATAAAATAAAAAAGCTATTAAAAAATGAATATGTCTATGAAGAAAAAACTGAGTGAATACGTTTGAACATAATTTTGCAGGGAATCTACCATAAAATCATAGAAAACAATCTATTAAATAGTGAATATGTTCCTTTTCTTTTTCTTTTTTTCTTTTTTCTTCTCTTTTTTTAAGGAATGGTGAATACGTTTGCTTAATGCGCAGTATGGCATCATGACTTAAAGGGCCTTTATACCGTTCGTTTGGGTTTGAAGACTACATTCTTGCAATGGATTAACTAAAGGAGAAATCTCGGCATTTGGTGTGGTGTCCTCTGAGGAGGAATGCCGTTAAGGTAAATGTTGATGCTCCAAAGTTTATGTGGATTTCGTTAAGAGTCTGACGAAGAAGGCAATGTTGTGTTGTGTGTTGCTTCTAAGTAGGGGTGAATATCGGGTAGGTTGGATAGATTTTAGGGGTTTTTCAATCCATCCAATTAAAGTTCGGATGGTTGATTTTAAATATAATCCACCCAATGAACCTAAATTTTAAAATAACCCATCCATTTAAAATTTGAGTGATTTGAGTAAGTTGATTGGAATAAGCATTATAAAGAAGGAAAAAAATTCAAGCTAACAATTTACCAAAATAAAAATTATATAAAGAAAAAACTAAAATTCATTACATATTGGATATCTAACAAAGCTCAGATATATAAGTCATGCCTAATAAACAAAACATAATAAAATTTAAGGAAACAAATACCCAAAGGCTGACGATGCTAGAGAGGAGAAAACCAAGTGAAAGAGAGGTGCAGATGTAGAGGTTGGTGGCGATTGAACGAAACAAGAGAGATGGTTTTTTTTGGATTTTGAAGTGAAGAAATAGATACTTAGATAAGCAGAGTTGTGAACGAAATGCAGATGGGGTGTCAAGTATGCATAATGGAATGAAAAGTGGTGAAGTCTTTTATTATTTTTCATTCTTTTTAAGGGATTGTGTAGTGTGTTATGTGTTTTAGAAACTAGAAAGTAAAAAATTAGAAGTCTTCGGCCGAGGAGAAGAAGTTTTATAAACTTTTTTTCTTTTTTTCTTTTTCAAAGAGAATAAAGGTTTTCTCATATAAGATTATATTAAAATTATAATATTAAATATATATAATAAATATTATATATATCTATATTCTACATACGATGGATTCTGATTATCTCAAATTTTAAAAAACTCAATCGAAACCCATCCAATGAAAAATCGAATTAGGTAGGTTAATAGAAATTTATCAGATTCGGATTATTTCGGATTTCATTAGGTGGGTTAAATAGGATTTGTCAGATTGTCAGATTTTTTATTTACTCCTACTTCTAAGTGTATTATGGGCAAAATTTCACCTCATGTTGCAAAGTATATTGCTACTTGGGAAGGGGCTTGGCTAAACATTTATGCGATTATCGAATTCAGAGTGGACTAATGAAATGGATGGTATTAATGTGGTTTGGGCTATTCGATCTCCTATGCCACGATCTCAAGAGGGAGACTTTATTTATAACATTATGGATGTTATTTCTCAAGCTAAAAATGGTGATGTTTACTATGTTTTTGCAATGGGAACGTTGTGGCACCCTTTTTTTTAGCCAATTTTTATATTTCTAGCTCTGCTAATTCAATTTGGTTAAGATTCTATGCCTTTGACTACCGGTTCACTCACAAAACTGACTCTTTGTAGCTTCGATGAAGGGCAATTTATTCTAAACTAAAACTTTTGAACTATATTTTGTTCGTATTCGTTTATATGCAATTATATTATTTGAGCATATTGTCATTCAGAAATAAATATTAGGTGTAATAATTTATTATAGATTTTTCTCACGATTTTACAAAGTTATTTGTTTAATACAATAAAAAAAAAACATAATTTAAATTCTAACGCTCTTTGGTAAATAAAAAAGAGAATTTTTTTAAAAAATGACCGGTTTATAGTAGGGAACGTACTGATTCCCCACTAGTGGAGAACATATAAATACTATTAGATTTTGATCTAACAATAAAAGCAGATGAAAGGCCATCAAATAAAAACAGAGTCCCTACACATGATTATAGCGCATTTATCTTAAAAAAAAAAAACTAAAGATCTGAGAACCTTTTATCCTCCTCGTTCCTTCTCCGGCGTATCATCGTCTGTGAGCCCAGCCCTGGACGACCGCCCACCAACGAGCCCAGCCCTATTGCCCCCAGCTCCGGTGACCAGCCAGTACTGTGGCTTTATTTTTGTTTGTTTCCATTTTCGTTTTCGAAGCTTTGCAACCGAAGCTTCCTCTCCCCTTCAAGAAAATCTTGAAGCTCGACACCGCCATCAGCAAAACCTCAAAGTGGTGGATTGATGCAGGGAGAGGAGGGGGTGGATCTTCTAACGTTGATGACACCAAATTTTGAATGAAGGAGGCCAAGTCGTCGTCGGCGACGCGAGGAGGTGGCGGAGCTTTCGATGACGACAATGCATAAAGAAGGAGATCCGCTACCCAAGGGGTGGAGCTACGACAGCCTCTATAGAGTTCGAGATGGTAGTGTTAGGGTCTCATTTGGACATGTTTTAAAATTAAGGGTCAAGATTAAAAGTTCGACTATGTTTAACTAGAAGCTCATTTCCTAATAGCTATTGGATGACATTTAAACTGTCAATATTTCATTCTTCATCGGTGGAAAATAATAACATTTTTCACCAAAACTTTTTTCTTTTAAAAATTGCAAAAAATTACCTTAGCTTTAAGAAATTTACGTCTTCATTAGTGACCTCTTTTTAAGCTTTTAATTAGTGTTACCGAAATGAAGTGGTCAAAAAACATGCGTCAAAAATCAACAAAGTATGGTGTGAATCTGAATTACAAAAAATCATCTACATATACATAATTTGAAGATGTATAAAAATCGTGTCATATATATCATTATAGACCTATTTCGTAATGTTTTTAAAATAGATAAAAATATTTTATTTTAAAAAATAAAAATTTTTGAGAAGTTATATTGAATGTTTTTGAAAATGAAAATTTCCAAAAAGGTATAAAAACATTTATAAAAATTCTCAAAACAATACTATTGTTTAAAGAAAAAAACCTCGAGTGGACCCAGGCTCCACCAATACCTTCTCACCCTACTGCATACTGGGTCCACCGCTAGTCCCCACTCCACACCTGATTATTCTTTCGGCGCCCCTCGCATAAAACTTAAAAAAAATTAAAATTAAAAATAAAAGACGAAATAGAAAAAGAAATATAAAACCCTCCCACCGTCACGCCACACCAGATCTCATCTCATACATAAATCGACGAACCTCCTAGAACAATCCCCAGCCGCCACAGAGCTCGGCGACGCCATCGACGACTTCCGATGCCGAAACCCCGAGCAGCGGCACCGGCGCCGGCGCTGGCGCCGCCGAGGCCTCTGAGCAAGCAGAGGTCCTGGTCGCCAGACGCCCTCCGCGACGAGGCGTGGCTCCGCCGAAAGGACAGGCAGGGCTCCGCTGGCGGACTCCTCCGCAGCAAGAGCGTCTCCGAAGAGGATTTGGACGAATTGAAGGCCTGTTTCGAGCTCGGATTCAGATTCGATTCTCCGGAAATCGATCCGAAGCTATCGGATACTCTCCCGGCACTCGGCTTTTACTATGCCGTTCATAAGCAGTACAGCGTAAACTTGTCGAGATCGTCGTCTTCTTCTTCTTCTATATGCTCCGATAGCGATTGTGGAAGCACAAGCTCTATAATCGATCCAGGTTAATATTGATTCTCAATTTCTTTTCTTTTCCTTTTTTTTTCCCTTTAATTTGCACAAATTATCGCTGATTAAAGGAACATAATTAGAACGATAAAAAAAAAAATTTGTGATGTAGGCGATGATTCGGAGATGGTGAAGACGAGGTTGAGGCAGTGGGCCCAGGTGGTTGCTTGCTCGGTTAGGCAATCCTCTTCTTTTTGATCTCAATGCGAATTGCTAGCCATGAAAATGGAAAAACAGAAGAAAGAGATTTCCTTTTCTTTTTTCTTTTTTTTTGTTTGTTTGTTTGTTTGGCTAACAAGAGGAAAAAACGTTGGAATATTGAAGAATGAATACCAGATATCTGGTAGTGTTTAGATTCTTCCTTATGTCTCGTTTACATTTATTTGTTGTAATGAACAAATAAAATTCATATTTCAAGATAGTTTTTGCTAATAAGATGTTTCAAGATGGTTATGTTTTGAGGCTTCTTGCTTTTGTTGAGGTTTTTTTTTTCCCCTGCCCCTTGAAGAGTGGAGAGTATTTCTTTTCTTTTCCTGATGAAAAAAGGGGTCATTCATGCCATCCCCCTTCAATTTTTTTAATTACTTTAAAAAATATTAAGAATGCCATTGATGTTAAGTACTATCAATAATAAAATAAAATATGGGTCTTATTTGTAGGTTTTACATTGAGAGACCTACATTCTACATCCTATTAGTAAATAATGCTTAATGTTACTAGTGTCTTGTAGCAATGCCCATTACTATAATTTTATAATAAAAAAGATTTGATCCAATTTTATTCGAATATGGGTCCAATTTTTACCCATATCATCACACACCCAACTCCATACAACACACTAGTCGGATAAGGGTTTTAAAATGGGGTTATGAAGTGTCAAATTCTAAGCGCATATTGAGAGGAGAAGAAAGAGCTCTTCACTGTTGCACGCCTAAGCCATTGGTGGTGATAGGAACATCTCTTCGTATGATAATTTGTGTGCTAATATTATCGTAAACTCAAGAAAAAGAAATCCCACCCTAATCCTTTCAACGAAAGAAAAAAAGCCCACCCAAACTTTGCAACTACCGAAGGAAAAGAAAAAGATTAACACAACATTGAGGAGGGTTCTGAGGTTTAAAACTCGGGCTATTTTGCTTGATTTTGTTCACTTTTAGACAACACATGTACTATTCAAGAGCTTTTGCTATTTGGAATTTAGGGAGGAAGAGGAGTAAAACACAAATAAACATCAAATCAGAGCAAACCAAGACAAATACGACTCTGTTTGGTCTGACCCTCCACCTCGAAAAGAAATTACGTAGACACTAAAAGCTAACTAACGACGAAGAGACAGAGGACAAAGAGCTATACGCGAAAGAGATGCATCAACATTTTTGTTTAGGATGAGTTGGCAAAAAAGTGCAATTACGTGTGGCTTTGTAATTCTAAACCAGCTTGGATGAGCTTGAAAGGGAGAACTCTTTTTTTTTTTTTTTTTTTTTTTAATTTTGCTTTTTTTGACTACAGAAAGAAGAGAAACCTTGTCTTGATTACTACGTAGGTTTGGAGGGGTTAGACGGGCCCCTTGTTTTTCTATCTTAGGTTTAGGTATATACTTTTCATTGTCCCAATCATATCCATGAGTGTTCTTTTTTGGAGACTCGATAGAATACGATTTCGTATTGAAAAATCAGAAGTTAGGATAATATACAATGAATGTTGGTGAGTCCCATCAAACTAGAAAAGGACCGTGGTGCAAATGGAAAATATTAATAGGAAAAAATATAGAAATGACGTACAAGTTTGTGTGATAGTGTTTTTAAATTAGGAAAAAATAGTTTTATTTTAAAAAATAAGAATTTTTGAGAATTGTGTTGAGAGTGTTTTTAAAATTTTTGCCTCAAAAAACATGTAAAAACATTTCTAAAAATTCTCAAAATGATACCAAACGGTATTTTTTCTGTTGTTTGGTAAAAAAATAATTATAAAAATTTCCTCTCAATTATAATCCTTTAAATACTATATTCTCCAAATTTCAAAACGTAACATGTGTTTTCTCGAATTATGAAATATTAACAAAAAAGCTCCTTTTGTTATAACTTTTAATAAAATCTTGGTACATAATTTATATTTGGTACATAAGATAGGAGTATTTTGGAAACTTTATCATGTCTAGAGCTAATTTGAATTTAAAAAATTATTATAATTTAAAATTTTGATTGTTAAAAATGTAAACTAAGTGTTGATGGTTAGCGTTGTCCGGCGTCGGATCAACACCCACGTGCGGCTGCGCACGTTCTGACCTCTTCTTGGGCTTGCCCCTGACCGGGAGTGGGTACCTGCGAGTGGGATGGTTCGGAGAATAGTGGGGTTAGTCAATAGACAAGGGCTCTCCGATGCTCAAGGCAGGTATTGCTCGGCAGAGGTCGGCAGCTAGTTAGGTGTGAAGAAGTCTCTCTCTCCAAAACGTCATAAATGCATCCTATTTATAGGCCACCAACTGGATCGGGTGCAAGATGGGTTTTGCCCATTACCCAGGTGTCACATCAAAGTGTGTCAGGCAATAGGTGACAAGTGTCGCGTCCATCGCCCAATGGATTGGACTCTACCGGACGGCAACACGTTTGCCTGGTGTTGGCCTACGAGGATGGGTAGTGACGTATCTTTATGAATAACGTGGTCCGACCCGAGCTACCGTACATCCCCGAGGTGGCAGTCTTCTTGGGGCGTGCCCTTGGATGAATGGAAGGCACATCGGGAAGAAGTATAAAGCATCAGGTCAGACAGTAGGCTCCCTGATGTCTGCCGAGCTTGAGTACCGACCATCAAAGTTAGCGTCCTCGGGGGTGGCGCCGAGCTTACCCTCAACATTAGCCCCCCAGTTCACCTGGTCGGTGTTCGGCCAGGTGGACTATGCCGAGTGGGTGAGGTCAGCTCAAAGGAGGAAGACCAAACGACACTTAAAAGCGGGGTGAGGTGAAAAGACGCGCGGATCAGACGGGGGACGCAAGTTGCATTGTGGCCGTCTGTGCGGCTGTCAGGTGTATTAATTGTGCCTCTTGGGTTTTTGCGCTCGAGTTTTCCACTTAAAATGGCTATAAATAGGGCCCCTCTCCTTCGTAATTTGCACTTCATTTTCAGAAATCTTTCGACCGAAAAATTTTAGCTGTCGAGCTCAAGAAGTATAGCCGAGGATTGCATCACCCGAGCTACCAAGAACCCGAGCAGGTAATTTCCCGAGTGAAAATGAGCGATTTGTCCGACTCACAGAACGTAGAGGTTTCATGGTCGGAAAGTAGCGAGGAGAGTAGTAGCTCTTCTTTGACCCAATCCGACGCTGAGGTGGCATCCATAAGACAGGATGGGGCCGGTCAGCTGGAGCAGATCCTAAGGGTTGATTCCCAGACCGTGCCCGAACAGGAGTTTTTAAATATGCTAGGTAGGCGTAAGCTTATCAGGCCATCCAGGGAACAAGACCCTTATGTAGGGGCGACGACAGCGAGCTCTTCCTGAGTTTTTCCAAGGGAGAGGACCGAGTTTCAGGCCCACGAGGATGCTCCGAGCACCTCTGGTCGGAGTGCCAGGGCCCCCGTCCAAGTCGCGGGGGTGATTACGGTTGATGTCTCCGATGAGGGGCATGCAGCCGAGGAGATAGGGGCAGAGCAGCCGGAGATGGAGCAGGAGGTCCAGGCCACCCGCGTGCGGGGTGTTACGGCATATCAGATAAGCCGTCCTGGGCAAACCTCGGTGGCGGGTTATACAAGCGCCATCACGGAGTCGCGGGTGGAGAATTTATGCACCGAGTATGGCATCCCGACGGATGTGATTCTCGCTGTCCCCGGTGAGGGAGACTCACCGGAGGGTTTCATAACACTCTACGCCGAGTTCTTCAAGGCCGGGCTGCATCTGCCACTGCACCATTTTCTCCGCCGAGCACTCAACGACTTTAATGTGTGCCCGGCACAATTAAACCCGAACAGCTATAAGTCGCTGATCGGGATGTATATTTTGTGGAAGTACCACCGAAGTACTGAGATGCCGTTGGAGGCCTTCAAGCAAGTATTTAAGATGAAGAAGCTTCCTCGACAGTCCGGCTGGTATTACTTCACCGGCTTCAGGAAGGATTTTATCTTGGGCAACCCCGACTCGGACAAGTTATGGAAGTATGAGTGGTTCTACGTCGGGGGAAACTTTTTAGCCCGAGCCAGTGAAGCTGTCCCCGAGGATGAGCAAGTGCCGAGGTCATTTGAGCAGGGGCACGTCTGGACCAAGCGTCCTTGGGCACCGAGCCGCGTAATAAAGGTCGTGGACAAGCTGTTCGAAAAGCCGAAGCAGTCCAGACAACAGTCCTTTCTTCTGAGGAAGGACACTCTATCCAGATACGGCTGGTTTGGGGAGTCCAGCAGTCTTCCCCGAGCCAGGCGTCTTGCCCGGGAGACCGGGCAGGTTACAGTTGCCCGCTCGAGTGCCGCGGACCTTCCAGGGCCAAGCACTTCCCGGTCCAGGTGGCCGACGAGGGAGCCTTCTTCGTCCAGTACCGAGGACTCGTCCAGTGGCTCCTTCGATGCGGGGCCACCTGTAGCCGACGAGGACCTCGAGGGCGTGGTTAGGCTCTTATACTCGTCGCGCCAACTCCGGATCGGAGGTCAGCCCGAAACTTTATTTTGAATCATCCCTGCTTTGTTATTATTTCTATAACGTTCTTGCTTTGACTTTGCATTCCTTGTGTAGAAATGACGGCACCGACCTCCCGTGCTGACAGGCGTGCCCAGATAGCAGACCTGAGGAAGGGCAAGGGCAAAGCTGTCGACGCTGGCAGGAAACGGAAGCGGACGCCGATACCCGAGCTCCCAACACGCGCCGGGCAAACCTCCTCATCAGTCCAAGTTCCACCACCTCCGCCACGGCCGATAAGGGCCTCGCCAGAGGTCGGCCGAGTAGACGAGGCCGCCAGAGGTTCTTCTGAGGACCTGCAGAGAAGGCGCCCGGACTACCGTGGCATGCTTCTCGAGCGCCTCGGAGACGTGGCTCCCCCGGATGACTTCTTTATGAACATCCGGGGCGAGGACTTCCAGGACTTGTGCAACATGGCCCTCCGAGCGACTGCCTCTGTAAGTATCCGAGCTAATCAATAGTTTCGAGGACTTCCTGTAACATTGCCGAGGACTAACCCCTTGTAATTTTCACAGTCGAGCGCCATTGTGCATATGGTACACTCTATCGGGATGAGGGAGATCCACAAGGAGAAAGAGAGGCACAAGAAGACCCTCCTGATGAAGATGGACTCCGACAGAGAGCTCAATGAGAAAAATATTGAGCTAAACCAAGCCAAGGAGTCTCTCTCACGGTCTCAGGATGAAGCTCGGAGGGCAAAGGCCGAGGCCGAGGACATGTCGAGGCTACTCAAGGAGGCAGAGGATAAAGCCGCACGGCTCGAGGGGCAGCTCGCAACCCTGCAAGTTAAGCACCAGCATTTTGTGGCCGGGCTCCCCGACCGTTTAGCCAGCGCGGTCGAGGAGTTCAAGACATCCCCGGAGTATGCCGATCTCTACTACGATGGCATGACAGACCTCCGCGATTACCTGATAGAAAAGCACCCCGAGGCTGCTGGATTCGACTGGTCGGTCATTGTCAAGCCGGACCAAGATGATGTCGAACAACAGCGGGGTGTCGAGGACGAGGTCGTGGTGGTGGACGGGGACGAGTAGGTCACGGAGGGAGGTAGGGGCAAGGACGCAGCCGGGGACGAGACCCAGGCCGACTAAACATTCTCCCTTTTTTTGTATTTTGTATTCGGGCTTGGGAGGTGCCTAGTTTCCTTGTACCTCCCTGATAAGTAAAAATTAAACATTTTACCTTTTCCCTGTTTTGCCTTCATTGTTTTTTTTTTTACGCGTAGTTCTGTTTTTTTTTTTTTAACATCCCACGTAATTTTCAAGTTAGGCACTTCTCAAGAAGGATCCCAAGTTGGGAACCAGCTGTCTCGACAACAATGGAGTTAGGCACTCAGTCTATCCGAGCACGAGAGTTTGGTAACTTTGTTGTCGAGTTGTCCGAGCAGAGGTGAATGATATCCCCTCTCTCAGTTAATCCGAGTGGTTACATTCTCGGTTACTCCGAGTAGTTATCCTTCTCTGCTTGGTTGATTACTCCAAACAGGTTTAGGTTTCTGATCTCGATTGGGCGGAATATAAACGGTGTATAACTACCCTTACCCTGTTGCCCCCCTTAGACTTGTTTAAGTTTTAAAGAAACTTTACAAGTGTAGGACTAATCGGACACGTAAATGTGCCGGGCGCCTTAAAGGCTTGTCCGTATGGTGACAGACATGATTGATATATTGATTAGCCCCCGGCCCAGTTTAACGAGGATGACTCTCCCGTGATGGGGAGTCAGCATCCTGTCCTCCGAGCTGGAGTCGTGGCATCTTAGGCATACTTTTTCCTTAACATATTGCTCAAGTGGAATGAGATTAGGGAAGTTGTGTTCCATTGATGTAATATACATAGGATTTTTCTAACCCTGTTCAGCAAGTCTGATTACAAAAGAATCGTGGCCAGAGGGCAAAAAGAAGTCTGGCTCTAAATTTTAAGAATAAAATCTTTTTAAGAGCTCAGCATTCCATGGATGCCCGAGCTGGTTCCCTTTTGTATCGGTCAACCTGTAAGTGCCCGGTCACACGATATCGTCGACTTTAAATGGACCTTTCTATTTCGGACCAAAGGTCCCGAGACCGGGTTGTTGGACCGTGACCTTCTTTAATACCAAGTCACCGACTTTAAAGCTTCGTGGCTGAACCCTTTTGTTGTAATACCGAGCTACCACCTGGTTCCGAGCTGCGTTACGAATCAATGCTCGGTTTCCTTTTTCTTCAAGCAGGTCGAGCTCGGTCAACATGAGCTCCGTGTTCAGAGTCTCCTTGTATTGCTCAACCCGTAAGCTCGGCAATCCTACCTCGGCTGGGATGACAGCCTCCGCCTCGTAGATCAAGGAGAACGGTGTTTCACCAGTTGCAGCTCAGGTAGTTGTCCGGTATGCCTAGAGGACTTGGGGTAGTTCGTCAATCCACGCGCCCTTAAGCCCTTCGAGTTTTTTCTTCAGGTTGTCTTTGATTGTTTTATTCAAGGCCTCAACCTGGCCGTCACTCTACGGATAGCTCGGAGAGAAAAAAACCTTCTTAATGCCGAGCTTTTTGCACATATGACGTAGACCCGAAGAGTCAAAATGCTTGCCATTGTCAGTCACAATAATGTGTGGGATTCCGAACCGACAAACGATATTTTTCCATACAAAGTTGGTACACTTGGCTTCGGTCATGGTGGTGTAGGGCTCAACTTCGATCCACTTCGTCAGATAATCTACGGCGACAATACAGTATCTGAATTGCGAACGGGCCGGTGAGAGGGGTCCGATCAAGTCGATGGCCCATTTCGCAAATGGCCACGCCGAGGTTACCGGATTGAGAGGCTCGGCGTGTGAGCCTGGCATCCTAGAAAATTGCTGGCACTTAAGGCACTTTCGTGCAAAGCTCCCGCAGTCTTGCTGCATGGTGGGCTAGTAGTAACCCTGCCGGAGGCATTTTTGGGCCAAGGAGCGTCCACCAAAATGATTGCCACATAGGCCTTCGTGGATCTCGCTCATTAGATATTCGGCCTCCTTAGGGTCCAAGCACCTTAGGCATGGCGTCGTGTAGCCTCGCCGGTATAACTTTCCCCCAATCATCGAATACCGGGCCGAGTTGTTACGTATCCGACGTGCCTTTTTACGGTCGACGGGTAATTTAGCTATGGTCAGGTATCGGATGATCGGGTCTATCCATGTATATGTCGGCTCGGTAGCCAGGCTCATGACCTCCTTATCAATACTTGGTTCGGAGAGTCTTTCTATAGGGACGGACGTCAAGTTTCTTCCACCCAATCCAGACGCTAGTCGGGCAAGGACGTTGGCTTTTGCGTTTTTCGATCGGGGGATCTGCTTGAAAGTATAGGACTTAAATTGTCCAAGCAATTGTTTTGCTTCCTTTAAATATGCCGCCATCGAGTCTGCCAGGGCCAGAAATCCTCCAGTGATCTGCTGCACCACTAGCATCGAGTCACTATAGATGGTAAGGCGATCGATGTCGAGTTCTCGGGCAATTCGTAGTCCGGCTAGCAGAGCCTCATACTCCACTTCGTTGTTAGAGGTCTTGAAGTCGAAACGAAGGGCATAAAGAACCTTATACTCATCCGGGCCTGTTAAAATCAGGCCTGCCCCCGATCTGTCGACGCAGGTAGAGCCGTCGACGTGTAGTTTCCAGTTTGGCTCGGGGGTAAGGCTTTGTTCACTGCAGCTAGCTGTATCTGCCCCTTCAACGGGTGTCTTCTCAACTTGGGGAGTTGTATTATCGGCTCCCGTAAATTCGACAATGAAATCCGCCAGGACTTGAGCTTTTATCGTCGTTCTCGGCACAAAATGAACATCATATTGGCCCAGCTCAACCGACCACTTGGCCATCCGGCCTGATATCTCCGGGCTCTGCAAAACTTGCCGGAGAGGGAATTTGGTCGGGACCTTAATGGTATGACCTTGGTAATATAGCCGCAGCTTCCGGACTGATGTTATTAAGGCAAAAGCCAGCTTCTCCAATGGTGGGTACCGCTCCTCAGCACCTTGGAACGCGTGGCTGGTATAGTAAACCGGTCTCTGGGTCCCGTCCTCGTCTTGGACCAAGGTCGAGCTCACAGCCTTCTCCAAAACAGCTAAATAAGCGGTCAAAATCTCACCGGGCAAAGGTTTGGACAGGAGCGGGGGTGTGGCCAGGTAAGTTTTTAAATCTTGAAAAGCTTCCTCACACTCCCTGCTCCACTCAAACCTCCCCTTGAGTGCCTTGAAAAAAGGGTGACACTTATCGGTTTCTCGGGAGACAAACCTTGACAGGGCGGCCACCATGCCAGTAAGCCTTTGCACGTCTTTCACCGTCTGAGGAGAATGCATGTCGATAACTGCTTGGGCCTTTACTGGATTGACCTCAATTCCTCACCGGTTGACCAAAAATCCAAGGAATTTGCCCGAGCCAACGCCAAAGGCGCACTTCACCGGGTTGAGTTTCATCCCATATTCCCGAAGAATGTCGAAGCTAGCTCAGATGTCGGCCATGTGGTCCTTCACTTGGACGGATTTTACGAGCATGTCGTCCACGTAGACCTCCATAATTTTTTTGATCAATCGAGCAAACATCTTATTGACGAGGCGTTGGTAAGTAGCCCCGGCGTTCTTGAGGCCGAATGGCATCACGACATAATAGTACAAGCCTTGGTCAGTAACGAACGAGGTTTTGACTTGGTCTTCCTCGGCCATTCTTATTTGATTATACCCGGAGTATGCGTCCATAAAGCTCAGAAGCTCGTGGCCGGCCGTAGCATCGATGAGCTGGTCTATCCGAGGAAGTGGGAAGCAGTCTTTTGGACAGGTCTTGTTAAGATCGGTGTAGTCGATGCAGACCCGCCATTTGCCATTCGCCTTCTTGACGAGGACAACGTTCGCTAGCCATTTCGGGTATTTGACCTCTCTGATGAACCCAGCCTTCAAAAGTTTCTGGACTTCATCATTAATCGCAGCATATCTCTCCGGGTTGAAGGCCCTTCGTTTTTGTATCACCGACCTATGACCAGGTTGGACGTTTAACCGATGGCTGATGATGCTTGGATCAATGCCGGGCATGTCCTCATGGGACCATGCAAAAACGTCTCGGTATTCAGAAAGAAGGGATTCCAGGTCGGCCCGGATCTCAGGTCGTAATTGTGATCCGAGTTGGACTGTGCGTTCAGGCCTTTCGGGGTCCAGGGAGAACGACACTAAGTCTTCGACCGGGGTACCCCTTACCTCTTTCTCGGGCAACCTGGGGTCTAGGTCCGCCAGCATCTTTGGTGTCGGGTTCGTTGGGAGATCAGTCTCGTCCACCGAGTAAACAACCAGAACTCCATGCTGCTGAGCCGAGGCTGCCCGAACAGCATTTGCATAGCAAGCCAGGGAGTCTGTTTGTGACGAGCGGATCACTCCAATGCCAACGTCGGTCAGGAACTTCATCGCCAAATGATACGTCGAAACAACGGCCTTTAACCCGTTCAGCGTCGGCCGGCCGATGATGATGTTGTACTGGGATGGTTTGTCAACAACTAGAAAGTTGACCACTCGGGTGATCCTTGCAGCTTCATCTTCAAAAGTTACCAGGAGATTGACCTTTCCAATTGCCCGAACACACTCGCCTGTGAAGCCAAAGAGTGGGGTTTGAACCAGGACTAATGGGGCGTTGCTTATCTTCAACTTGTCGAATGCCTGTTTAAAGAGGATATCTGCCGAACTGCCATTGTCAACTAAGACACGACGTACTACGTTGTTGGCTATGGGCAGTTCGCAGATCAAGGCATCGTTATGAGGATGCATCAATCGGTCTGCTTCCTCTTCAGTGAAAGTGATCGGGGTGTCTTCTTGACGGCATATCTTGCTGATGTGCTCGGACACATTGATATACTCACCTCGTTTGACCCGATGAGCTTCTCTGACGTAAGATCGCCGCCCACTCGATGTGTCCCCGGTAACAGGCCCGTTGAATATCGTATGAATAATATTCGGGGGTTCCGGGGCATTCCCACTGTCGGTCCTGGGTCGGATCTGTACGTCTCAGCTTAACGAGTCGTTCCTTCTAGAGGCGGGCCTCGGGATTATAACCCGTTCCACAAATTCCTACAAAAGACCTTCCCGGACCAACTTTTCTATCTGGTCCTTTAACTGAATGCATTCCCGAGTAATATGCCCCACGTCCCTATGGAACTCACAAAATTTTGATTGATTGCGTTTCACCCTACTCCCTCGGAGTTTAGACGGTGGTGTTAACAAATTCTTGTCGCCTACCTGGGCGAGCACCTCATCGATGGTTGCCACCAAGGGCGTGTAGTTTTGAAACTTGCTGGTCGGCCCCCTTGGCTTATCGGCTTTTCTCTTTCTTCTGTTTCTTTACATGTTCGGCACTGTTGGAATGTTGGAAACAAAGTGCGCAGCGGAATTTTAAAATTTTTCATCAGATTATTTTCAAAACACAAGTTTGACATGTTATATGTATAAATTAAACAGATCTTACTAACCTCAGTGTGCCGAAGAACCTCCACGACCTGTGTAGAGAAGTAACGTTCCAGAAGAGCCTCAACCAACTGGTCTTCTTTGCTATTCTCTATCCACAACTGGAGTGAGTGTGGGCTCACACGTACAGCTCTTCCACCGGTGACTCTCCTTCCAACCAATAGAGAGAACCCAAAGCTAGTGTTCGTGATTTGTGAACAAAAGCTCTCAAGGAGTTTTTAGATGCTCACTAGAAGAGTATCACTCTTAATCTCTCAAATTGATCTGAGTAAATCATTAGACTCACTCCCTTTTTATACCTATTGGCCCTAGGGTCAGTCCATATCAGATTTGGTCTCAAAAAATCGAAACAGAATCAAGTTCGGATCAATATCTGATAAGATACGCTTGAAAAACGCGTAATCTTATCTGCGCTGATAGGCAGGCCGAACTGTTTGATAGGCAGGCCGAACAGGCCAGTTCGACAGGTCGAACACATCATCCGGTAGGCCGAACTGCTAAGAAAATGTCTCCGCGAATCTTTTATTTTTCACCCGAGATTCTAAAGGATAAAGTCTCAGTTTTGATTCAAATAGCCCAATAGAAAAGATATCTGATCAAAACAAACTTTATCAAGATAATCTCTAAGAAAATAAATTAATTCACAATAATTCTACAAGTTTATCTTGATCCAATTTATCCAAAATTAAATCAACTGATAAATAGACAAGAATTATCTGATCACAATAATTCAACAAGTTTATCTTGAACTAATTTCTTACAAAATTAATTCAACCAATAAACAGACATGAATTATTTGATTCTTACAAATTTTAAACCAATCTGATAAATCCGACATAAGTCACCAATTATTGGAAAAGCACGCCGTGTCGTTACAGGATTTTGTGAGCTAGCAAAGGGGACCAAAATGGACCTATAAAGTTCAAGCTCATGATAATTATGAAACCCAATATCCTAGATATACATTTCACAATTATCAACTTCAACGCTACTCCACTAAAAGCTTGGAGCTGCACTCTCGAACTTTATAGAATTACGAAGCTCGTGTAGCTAAGTCTCCATGACATATCATAGTGTATCGCATCCCCATATGATCATCCATAATCGGCTTAAGGACAAGTTCTGTCTTACCTTCCCGATTATTTTTATCTTACGTTCCATTGTCTCACCATTAGAAAACTTACCATCCAAAGATAGTATACCATTCGGTTACACCTATGTATCTAAATGGTTGAGCGCTCTAGTTTTCCAATTACAGGACAACGCATATAAAAGGATATCATTACTCCTAAAGAGGAGTTATGGATTCCATATCTATGAATAACAAGTCTACGCTATCAAGAGTCATGCCTCCAACGTACCGGCATGCATGCCACTATAGAGATGTGGGAGTCACCCATTGGTACATCAAAAGACACAAGTCGAGACAACGGGCCCATTATTCATCTCAGGATTAAGATACAATACAAATGATTGTCTAAAGTGAATCGATTTGCCAAGACAGAATTATTAATCCAAATCAAGTCACTTGACCCGCGACCTTGAACCCGTCTGGTTGTTCCATATATATGGACTCATCAAGATAGCCATTTAGAAAAGCCATCTTGACATCCATCTGCCAAATCTCGTAGTCGAGAGCGGCAGCTATGGACAAGAGAATCCGGATGGACTTAAGCATGGCTACAGGCGAAAAGGTTTCCTCATAATCGATTCCTTCCTTTTGCGTATAACCCTTAGCTACCAGTCTAGCCTTAAAGGTTTCGACCTTTCCATCCACTCCTCTTTTCCTCTTGTAGATCTACTTACACCCTATGGGTTTTACCCCTTCGGGAAGATCCACAAGCTCCTAGACCCGATTAGTCTCCATAGACTTCATCTCTATGTTCATGGCCTCTGTCCAGAGTCTTGAATCAACATCCTCCATAGCTTCTGCGTAAGTATAAGGATCCCTGTCATGTTCATCCGGTTCAGCCAAAAAGACTTCCCCATTGAACATATACCTTTCAGGTTGACGCCCGATCCTCCCACTACGCCAAAGCCCCTGAGGTTGTTGTTCAGGTTTGTTTGGTTTTTCTACACTGATCGGAATGGTTTCATTCGGAACCTCTGGAGTAAACGGATCACCCCTCAACTCCTCAAGCACCACTTTGCTTCGAGGTTTAAAGTCGTTCATGTAACTCTCCTCAAGGAAAGTTGCATTAGTTGAAACCACGACTTTATTTTCCTTTGGGTTATAAAAATAACCCCCTTTAGTCCCTTTTGGATATCCTACAAACACACAAACTTCTGAACGTGCTTCCAACTTATTCGGATCCTTAAACAGGACATGAGCTGGACATCCCCATATGCGAATATGGTTTAAAGATGTCTTCCGTCTTGTCCACAACTCGTGAGGAGTTTTAGGGACCGATTTTGAAGGCACATTGTTCAAAAGATAACATGCAGTTTGTAGTGCATATCCCCAAAAGGATAAAGGCAATGATGAATAACTCATCATGGACCGAATCATGTCCAACAAAGTCCTATTCCTTCTCTCTGCTACGCCATTCTGCTGCGGAGTGCCCGACGCAGTCAAATGGGATAAAATCTCATTCTCTAACAAGTGTCCCAAGAACTCTTCAGAAAGGTATTCCCCACCTCGATCAGATCGAAGTGCCTTTATGGGTCTACCCAATTGCTTTTCCACTTCAGCCTGAAACTCCCTGAACTTATCATAAGTTTCGTTTTTGTGGTGCATTAGGTACACATACCCATATCTTGAGTGATCGTCAATGAAAGTGACGAAGTACTCATACCCTCCTCGTGCCCGGATGTTCATCGGTCCGCAAACATCACTATGCACAAGTTCTAGAACCCCTTCGGCCCTATTGCCCTTAGACCCGTATGGTCTTTTGGTCATTTTACCCTCCAAACAAGACTCACATTGAGGTGTAGATTTCATCTTTAAGTGACTTAAAGGTTCATCCCTTACCAACCTTTGAATCCTATTCAGGTTAATATGGCCAAGGCGCAAATGCCAAAGATAAGACTTATTAGAGTGAGAAGTTTTAAGTCTTTTTGAGTTATTATCATTTATCTCAGCATTAAGCAATAAGTCCATCTTAGGTTTGATAAAATATAGATTATTTTGCATCCATCCAGAACAGATAAAAGATTTGTTTTTACGAATCACCACTTTTTCATTAAAAGATACCACATAGGAGTCTTTAAATAAAGAAGATACAGAAATTAAATTCCTTTTAAATTTAGGAACATAAAAACAGTCTCGCAAAATTAAACTCCTATAATTATCAAAATAAAGATGGACATCTCCCACTGCTTCCGCTGAGACCAAGGATCCATCGCCCATCTGAAGCGTTAAGTCTTCACGAAGTAGACTTCTCGTTTCTTTGAATCCCTGTAGAGAAACACAAACATGATTAGTTGCACCGGAATCTATGACCCAAATGTCACTGGATTCCTCAACCAAACAAGTTTCTAAATATAGAAGATCACACCTACCTCCCTTGGAAAGGAAGTCCTTGCAATGCTTCTTTATATGCCCGACCTTACCACAGAAGAAGCACTTAAGCTTCTTTGGGTTCTTCTTTTTCTTCTTCTTGCTCTTGGTTGCAGCAGGAATAGAAGACTTGCCACTCTTGGCCCGTTGCTTCTTTCCATTTCCAGAGTTAGAATTGGAACCAGAAGCAGCTACCATATTGGCCTCACCACCAGTAGGAGACTCCCTGATCAGCAGTTCAAACTCCTGTAACTGTTTCATCAGTTCTGTTAAGGTCATATCCCGTCTATTGCTCAAATTAAAAGTAGCTCTAAATGGAATAAATTCCTTAGACAGAGTCTCAAAGACCATAGTCATCTGAGTTTCAGCATCGATGTCAGCTCCATTGGTTTGAGCCTCAACGAGGTAACCCATGACCAACATCATGTGCTCCTTTACAGATGTCCCCGGTCTCTGTCTACCGTTTAAGAGTTTCCGAAGTGCCCCTTGCCGCTTTGTTATGGCTTGGCCTCCAAACATGTCCTCAAGATTATCCAAGACCTGCTACACAGTCTCATAATCCTGATGTTGAGCCTGCAGTACATTGTTCATGCTAGCCATAACATAGCAGCTGGCCTGATCATTAGCATCTTTCCAGCGATCGTACGCTTGGAATTGCTCATTACTTGAGTCTCCCGTAGGCTCGGGAGGACAAGGAGTTGTCAGTACATATTTTAGTTTCTCAAAGGAAAGGACGATGTCCAGGTTCCATTTCCAATCATTATAGTTCTCACCGGTTAATTGGTTTTTGTCAAGTATCGATGATAAAGCGTTTTTAGACATTTTCAATCTACAATAAAGAATCATATACCAAACATAAGCAAACATATATAATAATTTAGTAAGATAACACAATCATGTAAAATCATACAAATATGTTTATGTGTCAAAACCTTGAAAATATCACAACCTTACAATGATAATTCCCAACTCAGAATTCAACAAGCTCCTAGGGGAGTCATGCCAAATTCAATTAGGAACACGGATCCCCTCCTGATTAATATATGCCATCCAGGACCCGTATGATCCAGCATATACTAATAATCGTTTCTTTGGCCATTAATTTTATTAACAGAGCTCCTAGGGGAGGTTAATAATAAAATTAACGTGAGTGTATAACCACTGTTTCAATATTTTATCTATGATTTATAATCACCACCTAGGGGTATGCAACCATAAATCATACTAAAATACCTTATCCTTTTAGAGATCCAATCTGGTACATGATAAAAATCCCTTCCTAGGGGTCAAGACCACCATGTTCTTCCTATGGACCAACGATGGAGGCCTTAGGTTCTCTCTTCGAAAACCTTCTCCCACTCAATCTTTTGAAGTCAAGGTTTTATTTAAAAATTATGCATGAACAATTTTAATATGAGCGGCACTCCCTATTCTATATGACATGTTATCAATATACATGGTAAATCATATTATAATGCAGACAAGCAAAGCAATCAAGCAAAGCTACAAGCATGATAATAATAACCGTAATATTATGGTTCCACCCTAGAGAATAGAAAACTAAGATTACAAGAGAATAATCGAGACATTTATCGATTCTTCATCCTTGAATCCTCAAGTTGTATCCTTCTTCATGTAATATCCATCTTTAAGTCCTCAATCTCGTATGAATCGAACACTTCATATTTCCGGTCAAATCCAAATTTAGTGTTTCTCAGAATCGTCTCAAAAATAAAATTAAAACTGCATTGGAAAAATTGCACCTTTTCTGGACACCTGGCAGCTCTCGATCGGCAGTCCGATCTGGGTGATCGGTCTGCCGATCATGGTGGTTCGGCCTGCCGAACATGAAGGTTCGGCCTGCCGGCAGAGCACCAAAATTTCTGCCCCACTGTCGGCTTGCCGATTTGTGACCTTCGGCCTGCCGAACTGTGAGGTCTGGCATGCCGACCAAGCAGAAGAAACCTTAATCCAGAAAATACAATTTTAATGCAATTCATCAATTTTATTTTCAACAATTCAAAAACATAAAATTAGAGACTCAGGAAATACCTGGAGTCGCCATCATCAATCTTTAAGATCCGACTTCTCGTTCCGTCTTCTCCGAATAATTATTTAATTACAAAATTCTTACAAATTAAAAATTAAATAACAATTCCTAGACGGAGATGATAGTCCGCCATCTAATTACATGAAAAACCTAGATACACATTCTAACCTCTAAGGAACCATAACCGGTATTAATTAATTAATAAATAATTAAACAACAATTTAATCAACCATAATTAATTAATAAACATTCAACACATAATCCATGACAACATATATATAATATAGAAACCTAGAGTGCCATCTCTCTATAAAATTTAATTCAAGCATTGGAGAGATTAAGATCACAAAATTTATGCATATAACATGATCACAAACTTGCAAATTTATGTAAAAACCTCGGCTCTGATGCCAATTGTTGGAAACAAAGTGCGCAGCGGAATTTTAAAATTTTTCATCAGAGTATTTTCCAAAACACAAGTTTGACATGTTATATGTATAAATTAAACAGATCTTACTAACCTCAGTGTGCCGAAGAACCTCCACGACCTGTGTAGAGAAGTAACGTTCCAGAAGAGCCTCAACAACTGGTCTTCTTTGCTATTCTCTATCCACAACCGGAGTGAGTGTGGGCTCACACGTACAGCTCTTCCACCGGTGACTCTCCTTCCAACCAATAGAGAGAACCCAAAGCTAGTGTTCGTGATTTGTGAACAAAAGCTCTCAGGGAGTTTTTAGATGCTCACTAGAAGAGTATCACTCTTAATCTCTCAAAATTGATATGAGTAAATCATTAGACTCACTCCCTTTTTATACCTATTGGTCCTAGGGTCAGTCCATATCAGATTAGGTCTCAAAAATTGAAACAGAATCAAGTTCGGATCAATATCTGATAAGATACGCGTGAAAAACACGTAATCTTATCTGCGCTAATAGGCAGGCCGAACTGTCTGATAGGCAGGCCGAACAGGCCAGTTCGGCAGGCCGAACACGTCATCCGGTAGGCCAAACTGCCGAGAAAAAATCTCCGCGAATCTTTTATTTTCCACCCGAGATTCTAAAGGATAAAGTCTCAGTTTTGATTCAAATAGCCCAATAGAAAAGATATCTGATCAAAACAAACTTTATCAAGATAATCTCTAAGAAAATAAATTAATTCACAATAATTCTACAAGTTTATCTTGATCCAATTTATCCAAAATTAAATCAACCGATAAACAGACAAGAATTATCTTATCACAATAATTCAACAAGTTTATCTTGAACTAATTTCTTACAAAATTAATTCAACCAATAAACAGACATGAATTATTTGATTCTTACAAATTTTAAACCAATATGATAAATCCGACATAAGTCACCAATTATTGGAAAAGCACGCCGTGTCGTTACAGGATTTTGTGAGCTAGCAAAGGGGACCAAAATGGACCTATAAAGTTCAAGCTCATGATAATTATGAAACCCAATATCCTAGATATACATTTCACAATTATCAACTCCAACGCTACTCCACTAAAAGCTTGGAGCTGCACTCTCGAACTTTATAGAATTACGAAGCTCGTGTAGCTAAGTCTCCATGACATATCATAGTGTATCGCATCCCCATATGATCATCCATAATCGGCTTAAGGACAAGTTCTGTCTTACCTTCCCGATTATTTTTATCTTACGTTCCATTGTCTCACCATTAGAAAACTTACCATCCAAAGATAGTATACCATTCGGTTACACCTATGTATCCAAATGGTTGAGCGCTCCAGTTTTCCAATTACAGGACAACGCATATAAGAGGATATCATTACTCCTAAAGAGGAGCTATGGATTCCATATCTATGAATAACAAGTCTACGCTATCAAAAGTCATGCCTCCAACGTACCGGCATGCATGCCACTATAGAGATGTGGGAGTCACCCATTGGTACATCAAAAGACACAAGTCGAGACAACGGGCCCATTATTCATCTCAGGATTAAGATACAATATAAATGATTGTCTAAAGTGAATCGATTTGCCAAGACAGAATTATTAATCTAAATCAATTCACTTATGTCCCAATCCAAAACATCGTCACCTATGACAACATGCCAATGTTTCTATTCACAGAGTCCAACTCTGATGGCCAAGACAAACCATCTCCCAATAGGGTAATAGACAACATAACAATCTTTTCATGAATAAAGCGCCCAACTTTATTCCTTCAATTGCGGATTATATGTTTTAGACCATCACCTTAAGAATCGTGTCTTCCGCATAATCAGTCCATCATATGCCCAACTCTTAAGGTTTAGACCGATAGTCTCAGACTACTGTTTGCTTATCATACATTCAACAAATATGAACGTAAAGAGGACAATATTTGGTATATATAAATGAATAAATTCTTTATTGATAAAAAATGTCTCCAAAAACGTATTACATTTTTACTCCTTAGAGCATACATGTCTAATAGGCACTGCCCTGTTCCGGTGCCTTTTTTTGCTTCTTATCCTTCTTTGTTCCGCTCGGGCCAGGCTCTTCCCGGCGGCTCTTCATGTATTGGGCAGCGTCCGCATGCCTTTGGGCATACCCGAGCATTTGTGAGAATGTGCTCGACTGCTCGAAGGCCAAGGACCAAGTCAGCTTCTCGTCTCGGAGGCCTCCTACAAAAATATGCTTCAGGGTCTCGTCTTCGACGTGCTTGACCTCAAGAGCTGCCCGGGTAAACCGGTTAATATAATCCCTGACGCTACCGTCTCCCTGCTTAACAGCATACAGGCAGGTTATTTCTTTCCTCCGTGTTTTAGTCGTAGAGAACGCGAAGGAAAAGACATCGACGAGATGCCAAAAAGAAGGAATTGACCCAGGTTTGAGTCGTTAGAACCACTGCCGGGCAGGGCCCGTAAGAGTGAGTGGGAAGGCTTTGCACATCGCAGCATCGCTAGCGTTCTGCAATAGCATGTGCCCCCGAAAGAGTTTGACGTGCTCGTCAGCGTCAGTGGCCCCATCGTAAGACTTGATCTGCGGGACCTTGAATTTTGGCGGCATAGGCGCCCACATTATGTGATCCGAGAAAGACGGATCCTGAGCTCCGGTCTCATCTAGACCAAATCTACAATTCCAGATCTCATCGATCTGTCGCTGCAGTACTCGGAACTGACGGCTATTCGTGTCTTCAGGCAGTTCGACCCGATAGGGTACTCTGCCCTCAGCACGGCCTCCAGCTCCAGCATGGCGATTTCTGTTGTTTCCCTGAGACCCGAGCCGATCGAATACTGAGGCTCGGGAACCTTGCGGTGAAAGGGCACGGGGAGCTTGACATCCCGCACGACGTCCCTGAACCATTCTATTGTTGATTGGGGGTCCTCTGGTGGATCCCGCAGACTGCTCGGATCGGTCTTCAGGGTCGGTAGCACTTCGCTCAAGCCGACCTCTGGCCTGGTCAACCTGGGTCAGGGGTGGCAGAGCCCGTGCAGCTTGCCGTTGAGCTTGTTGCGCGAGCTGCTGAGTCAGAATCCGGACAGCGTCAGTGAGTTCCCGGATCGGATCTTGCGCGGCTGGGGCCTCCATCGGCTCAGCTCTCGCGTGCTTCCTTGCCCCCCGGACCGAGATCTCAGCGTCCGAGGACGGCCCCTAGGTCGGCCTGTGGTCGGTTGGTAATTTCTTGCGTCGCCCGAGCCTTGTTGTCGGGCTGTATCGTCTCTTGTGTTACCTCGTGTCGCCATCTCGGGAGTCTGAAGTAAAGTAATTGAAGTTGGGATGAAGGCGTGATTGGCCCTCCTTCTAGCGCCAAAATGTTGATGCTTACCGTTGTCCGGCGTCGGATCAACACCCACGTGCGGCTGCGCACGTTCTGACCTCTTCTTGGGCTTGCCCCTGACCGGGAGTGGGTACCTGCGAGTGGGATGGTTCGGAGAATAGTGGGGTTAGTCAATAGACAAGGTCTCTCCGATGCTCAAGGCAGGTATTGCTCGGTAGAGGTCGGCAGCTAGTTAGGTGTGAAGAAGTCTCTCTCTCCAAAACGTCATAAATGCATCCTATTTATAGGCCACCAACTGGATCGGGTGCAAGATGGGTTTTGCCCATTACCCAGGTGTCACATCAAAGTGTGTCAGGCAATAGGTGACAAGTGTCGCGTCCATCGCCCAATGGATTGGACTCTATCGGACGGCAGCACGTTTGCCTGGTGTTGGCCTACAAGGATGGGTAGTGACGTATCTTTATGAATAACGTGGTCCGACCCGAGCTACCGTACATCCCCGAGGTGGCAGTCTTCTTGGGGCGTGCCCTTGGATGAATGGAAGGCACCTCGGGAAGAAGTATAAAGCGTCGGGTCAGACAGTAGGCTCCCTGATGTCTGCCGAGCTTGAGTACCGACCACCAAAGTTAGCGTCATCGGTGGTGGCGCCGAGCTTACCCTCAACACTAAGAAACCTTAAAAAAAATTATAACAAATAATCTGTTCTTTTATTTTCATGTGATTTATCAAGATAAGATAACAGTTTAATAGTTCGTTAAATTGTGCAACAATCCTATTATTTGTGTAATATTGTGTCATTTATGCTTAAATTCATAATTCAGGCAGCTTTCTTGTTAATATATTATAGATGAGGAACAAATGTTGCGGTTTGAAGTTTAAGGAGGGGGGATAAATGTTAAGTTTTGAAGCTTTGGAGACATAGTGTTACAAAAGCTATAGTTGATGTGGAATTTTTATAATTAATCCTAAAAAAAACTATTTTGAATGTTATGTTTTTTATTTTTTGTCATGACTTTTAAACTTTAGAACTTACAAAAAGGAAAAAAATTGTTTTGACCTATGTTATATTTGGTGTCAAATGTAACACTAAATATAGCATTGCATTAGAAAATAATATTCTTAATCAAATGCAAGATTTGAACATTGATATTGTTATAGCTTAACATTGAATTGAAGATTGAATTGAACATAGTGGAATTAGAATAGACAACACGTAAAGAACATATAAAAAAAGAGGAAGATTGAATTGAACATAGTGGAATTAGAATAGACAACACGTAAAGAACATATAAAAAAAGAAGGAAAAAGAGAGAAAAGAAAAATTCTTTTCGGATGTTTTTAGAACTCTTCATTCTTTGTTCCTTCGAATCTTTCTGCTTAAGAAAAAACTGTTACCTAACTTTTGATTCAACAAGAAAAAGACGCAGCCTGGGATATATATATATATATATATATATATATATATATATATATATATTTATAAGAAAGACCTTCATCTTTTTGCTGAAATTATCTTTCTATGACAACTAAACAAGATATTAATCGAAATCCAATGGTTTATTTACACCGTGTATATCTTAATTTCAAAGATATTAATCAATAAAATCCGAAATCCAAAATCCAAAATCCAAAATCCAGCTAAGATATATGTGTTTGTTTTCCTTTTGTTCTTTTCTTTTTGTTGATTAACTCATATTAAACGCAATCAAATTAGTCTCTGCCATTGTATAAGCATTCTCATCACATGGGCAAACTCGAAAATATCTAAATTCAGGTACTGACTTGCAATTAAAATTTTACAATTTGTGTTAACTAATTGGAATGTGGACCTTGAAAGCTTCGTTGTCTGATCTTTGCCATTTTGCCTAACGCCTGCCACGCTTTTTAGTTTTATACATAATTGGGAGATGGATGAACAGGTGGGCTCTGCAGCACTGGATCCTTTTCCCCCCACTTCCTATCACGTTTCTGTGTCTTGTCTCTGTCTGGCCTAGAATGCGGGTCTCAGTCCCTTCCTTGGTGAACACGCGAGCAGGAGATCCACTAGGAAGCTGAGAGTTCTTCGACGCCTTACTCAAAGCCAAGGGTCAGCCCTGTTTTTGAATTAAATTGGTATTTAAGGGCGTTTATTTCGATACTCGAATCACGGTTTGAATTATTTTGTTACAGTATTTTCTCTCATAAAAATTTAAATCTTTATTCAAATACTCTATTCAAATACTCGAACCAAACAGGGCCAATTAATGAACGTTGAGAATTGTAGATAAATACAAGATTATTGGCAGCATTTAAAAAAGATAATTTTCCACTTTTTCACACAAGACTTTTATGCAATATGTGAATTGAGACATGATTTTATTTTACCGCCTAAATAGAACAACCTGTCCACACTAGTTCAAACGCATAGAAACAAATACTTTCTATGGTTCAAGGTAACATCTTCTAGTCTTACTGAAGTACTACATTGTCATTTGTAAAACAGTTGCCTTAAACCAAATGACGTCACAATTTAACGTACAAGATTGTGTAGGTGTTGTTGAAGGTACACACATATTATGTATTCTACTCAGCGAAGAATCGAGAAGGTATATTAATAGAAAAAGATTTCACTCACAAAATATCGACTTTGACAGTTTGAAACATAAAAAATTTATCAAATTAAAAAATTATGGTTGTTCAAAATGAATTAAACTGGGTTGAAGCAGTTAACCAAAAACGCCATAAGGCTTTGACTTTGACTTATATTTAATCAAATATAAGAATATGTTGTCTAAAAAATTGTGGCTGTACTTTTTTTATGTAAGACAAAATATAATCTCCATATCATATTTAGCTGGAATTAACTATAAACACATAAAAAATTTGAGTATTTTGAAAACACAAAATATATTTTGAGAAAGTATTGTCATTGTACCTAATTTAAATGATATTGTGATAATAAAACTCCTAAACCAATACGAGCATGCTCGTGTTTGTATTAAAATTGTCTCCATCCACATTAGCATAACAAAATGGAGTGCTAAATTATGTCCTTACTCCTCCCTCTAATCTTTAAGGATGTTTGGCTAGTTTGGCTAGAAGTGGTTTGAATCATTTTTTAGTTATAAATAATGTAAAACTTTCACATGAAACAGTAACAATAAAAAAATCACTACAGTGTAAAAGCTCTCATATAGTACAGTAAAAATAGTTCTAGTTAACAGTTTTAACCACTCTGTCAAACAACCTATTAGTTTATACAATTATTTAGTGGACATCAATGGTCATACTTGATCGCCTGTATACGTCGAGGTCTTGATTTTGAATATCTCAACGACAAGTTCAAATAGAAAAAAGAATCTGTTAAAATTAGTTTGTCAATGACATGTTCTTGGTTGTTAATAACGTGGATTTTTTCTTAAATAAATAATTAAATATAGATGATGCTTATCCTTGATTTCATACCTCACTTCATCACAAACAGGATGTTTAGAAAGCCAGTTTGAAACCTAAAACACTATCACAATTTAAATTTTATGTGAGAAAATATTGTAACAAAATTTGTTTGGACTAAATTTTTTTGGTTCAAATGAAGTAAAAGTATAAAGTTTAAAAATGCACCCAGAGTAATTAAAAAATATTAGATGAGTATTAAGTGAAACATAGATCCTCAATTAAATTTTGGTGTTTTAACATAGATCCTCAATTAAATTTTGGTGTTTTAATTAGTATCTAACCAATAGCATGTAACCACAACGTGGAAACATTTGAAATATTTTTCAATTATTTTTTCTTACATTAAAATTTGAGTTAATTAAATAACGAGTATAAAATAATTAGTAATCAGTTACATATCATTTGAAATATAAAAAAGCCATCAATTTGATTCCGTCCATTTATTTAACGCATGTGTGTCTGTTTGCAAATCGATATATATATATATATATATATATATATTATATATTTATTGAGAGGCAAATCGATAATTTTTAATTCAATTGTTGAATGAATAAAATAAAATAAAATAATAACAAAAAAGAGTAAAGAAAGAACAAAAACTTGTCAAACAAAAACCAAAAATAAAAAATAAAATAAAAAAGAAAAAGAAAAGCGCGCCTTTTGGCTCGGGCAAAGAGGAGAAAAATATCTGGCTGACATTGGCCGAAGATATTATATGGGATGACGTGGCATTGAGCAGATGAAACTGACACGTGTAAAAGCGACGCCATGTGGAGCCTTAATTGGCCCCAACAACACCGCTCTTTTTCTCTCTCTCTCTCGATCCCTTTGTCTCTGTGTGTATGTTCTACAAATTCCCGTTTCTTCTCTTCTCTCCTAATTCTCTCCTTCTCTCTTCGTTTTGGTTAAGCAAACAGAAGAGGGCGAAGGGTGGGTTTCGCTGCTAAATTTTCGTTTTCTCTGAATTTCGAAACTCTGTCTGATCTCGGAGAACGAGATTCGCATGGCGGAGAATCTTCCAATGCCGTCGTCCGAGGATCCGGCCGGCCCGCCGGGCTGCTTCGCCTCCGAGCTGAATCGGACCGACTCGGACTCCTCCGCCATTACTCTCGATGTCTCCAAGGACGCTTGGCTTCATTGCGATCACGCTACGCAGGTGAAAATCTCTTTTGACTCTTTATCTGTTTTAATTTCCATTTTGTGTGCTTGATTTTTTTTTTCTTTCCGGTTTTTCTATAGATTTTGTTTTTTGTTTTTTGTTTTCTGCGAAGAAATTTAAGTTCTTATCCTCGGAAGCGGGTTTCTCTTCGTGGTCAAAATCTGTTGATTGTTATCGTTTGTTGTGCCTAATAATTCGTGTTTGGAATTCGTACTTTTTATTTTTATTTTTTTTTTCCTTTTATGCTTTTCGATCGTACTGTGTTGTTCTGCGTGCCAAAAATTTTGCTGTTTTTAATCTCCATTTTTGTAAACAGAAAAAATGATTCCGTATTTTTCTTTTCTATAGTTTTGTGGATTCAAAAATGACTAATAAGTCAAGGATATTGAAGTGTGATTAGGAATTTCAGAGATATCATTTGTGAAAGATGCGGCGATTAAATATGAGAATGGGAAATGACTTACACTGTTTCCCTTAAATTTTTACCCTAATTTTAAATTTGATTTTTATTTCTAAACCTTATGTTGAAAATCTGGATAATGTTGCGTTTTCCAAAACCATTACATCAACCGCTCTACGTAGTTGCGCTTTGTGGCTCCATGTCTTGAACTTTAGGAAAGTGTAACTTTGTAATTTTTTTATATGCATTTGATATTGATAGTTGATAATTTCTAATGATACTTTGAGCTTGTTTGGAAGGAGAGACAGGGGTGAGGGGATTAGTGGAAGGATATTTACATCCATGATTGTTTGGTGGGGGAGAAAAGACAGGGGATGGATTGATGTTTGAAATTTTTTTTTGCCCTTTCGTCAAAATCTTCCGCTTGGGCTTGGCAAATGCAGAGGGTCCAAATCCTTTAAAAAACCCAATTTTAACCCGTCTCAATATTGAAACATCTAGATGAGGGAATCCATTAAAAAAAAAAAAAAAAAGCAATAAGAGAAAGTTCCTCTCCATTTTCTTCAGTTAGGTTATATACTTTTCTTTCCTTCCTATTTTCTTTACCTCTTATGAAGCACAACCTTGGTTTGTTGGGATGTGTGTTTCCAGTTATTGAAAGATCGGAGAAATCTGCGTTTCTTTATGGAATGAAGTTTCTTTTGGGTAGACGGGAATTGTGATGATATTTGGATCTATAAGTACGAACAATACTTAATACTAATGAGCTGATCAAGAGTCTTAGACTTATGCTTGGCTAGAAAATAAACCAGAAGAGAAAAAAGAAAAGAGAGAAGAATATGGGAGATTTTGTCTTGGATGCTCTTATATAAATGTAATCAAAAGTTAGTGGAAAATGTTTTTGTTACTTGAAGTAGGTTTCTGCTATTTGTCTAATCTTAAACCTGCTTCCCTATGCTGCTTTCCTATAAACAATTATAAGCAGGAAGCTAAAATCAGTGAAGCATTACTAACAGGCTGTTCAACCTCTGATAGTTAGCTAATTGAAAATCATTTTTTTTCCTTCGTTATATCACATGTAAATTCCTACTTGTATTTCTAAATCTTTTTTTTAAAGAGAAAATTATCCAAGTAAATCTAATGATGAGCTCATTTTTGTTTTCCCCTTTCGGTAAAATTTATTTAGCCCTTATTGGTCTTTCATAGCAGGGCAGATCCACTGAATGGACAAATGAGAAGCACAGGATGTACCTTGATTATTTGGAAGCATCATTTGTAGATGACTTATATCATTCGATGTATTCGGGTGGCTTGGGCATGAAAAAGAACTCTCGGAGGCCATGTTCTTCTGACCAGGTTTGGCAGCCAAAAAATCTTCAAGCTCCTACTCTCTGTGATTGTCTGTTTGTCTGGGTTTTTTTTTGTTTTAATTAGGAAAAAAAACATATTTATTGTGATCATCATTTTAATTTCTTTTCTTCAATTGATGCTTACACGGTCAAATGTTTCAGTTTGTGGTGCATGGGGATGGAGGTCGAGAGAAGATCGGCTATGAGAGGAATGAACTGTTTGACAGCACAGCCGACTCTCATGTAGTGATGGAAAGTTCATTCATTCATCATTTAGAATATTCAGGAACAGGCAGCTCTGTAGCATGTCTAAATTCTCAAGAACATGTGTTGCGTGAAGATGAAATCCACTCAAAAGGGAAGCTGACGGGCTTATATGAGTCTGCGAGTTCAGAGCAGAATCCTGTAGGTCACAAATGGCATCAGGATATAGTTTGGAGCGCAGCAGGTAACTCTGCAGCTTCACTTGTATTGAATACTGTTTCTTGATTTAGCGTTCTATTCTGTGATATATGTTCTTTGTCTTAATTCTTCCAAGCTTTTGTTCCTGTATGTACTCACTTTCTCTCTCTTTCTCTCTAAGGCTTGTTTGTGCATGCATTTTTGAGGTTTTTCTGTGGGTTACGGATTTATTTTTGTCAAGGGACTTGCCTGGTCACATAAGTACGCATGCTTTGCGTTAAGACTACATTATGTATATTGTTTACCCTTCGTAAATTTCATGTTTGCCTTTTGGTCATGTACGCTTAAACTTTTACAAAATCACTGAGTTACTCTTATTTAACATTCCCAATGTGGTGGTATATTTTTCGGAATCTGGCCTTCGAAATAATTTTTCACGCTTGCTCATGTAGCTGAAGGGCCTTCTTATATTATATGTTTGGTTCTATAGGTTTGTGGCTTGGCTTATTCACGCAACTTTTTCTTGTTTTAGATTTAGGAACTGTGGTTATTTTGGATTGTTTCCATGTCTCGTTTCCCGTTTTCCTTATTTTAGTCATAAGAAGGCCTTTTTTTTTTTTTGGTCGAACTCAAGCTATATTTTAAGGTTAGTTATGTTAAAGATATAAATTTCTTCCTTTCTACTTTAGCTATAAATTCAAATTCTTGCAACGTGGATGTACTTATTTATTTATTTATTTATTTATTATTTTCAAAGGATGTCTATGTTAATTCCCATTAAAAAAGGATTATTATGTAAACAATGGTAATTTGTTTTTCCTTTCTCTCTTTAGCTGAAAATTCAAACATATGCTACTTGCATGATCTCCTTTATCTGTTATTTACGTAGGGCGGGTTTGACTACGTATGATATATAGTGGTTTATCTTTGTACTACATTTCTTCATATTCATTTAATTCACAATTACGTTTATTGGCTGCCTGTTCACTGTCTTGTATTCACTTGCATCTGCATGCAAATTAGCATGTAATATTGGTAACGAACGTGTGTTATTGCATCACTGAGTAATAATGCTGATTGGATCATGGGGTCTGACATATTTAATAAGGACATCTGTTCTTCGAAATGTGAAAAAGTTAGTTGATGAAGCAGAATAAGAAGGCACAATACCATTTCTTAGCTTCTGTTTGATCCTTTAGTTGGAACTACTAGTGTAATTGGGAAATTAGTTGAAACTTAAAAATTGTAGTATGTTAGAGCTTTACACTTAGCAAACTTTTGCTTTTTATTGTAGCATGTGAGAACTTTACATTGTAGTAAACTGAACTTTGTTTTTCTAACGTGTTTCCCAAATGAAGCCTATTGAAATTAAATAGTTTCAACTAATTACAGGGTAAAGCTCTTAGCAGTTACAGTAAAAAGCAAAAAGTTGCTACAGTGTAAAACTCTCATGTGCTATAATTTCTTAAACTTAAAACTTTAGTTGGAACTAAAGTGCCAAATAGCATATTAGTTCTAAGAGCTATATGTTGTTTTCGATTATGTTGCCAAAAAGCTTATAAAGCTTGTGTCAGAATAGAAATGAGGAAATAAAGATTAAAATCTTTGTAAAACAGTTTAATTGTAATGATTATAAGCATCGCATGGCTTTGTTTACACTTTGATGTATTCTGGATATTATTTTAACTTCCCAACATCTAATATTCGTTAAATACATGTATATTATTTTATAATTGTTTCGTTCGTGAGGAGCTAAGCTACAATGACTAATATTAATATGTGGTGCAGGAAGCTTTAAGAAGCTCAGAAAAATGTGCTTGTTTATAACTGAGTTTTGTTAGCTACAGGGGCAGTAGATGGTTATGGTTTTAGTTATTCACGTCATTTTTTTGGTTGTCTTTGTCAGAGTTTTCTGATCAGAACTTTGTTGAGGACAACCCTGGAGGAAAACTAAGCCGCAAATATATGTCAAAAAGGTTGAAGACGGCTGCAAATGATGGTTCCAGCAATAATCAAGTAATTAATATTCGCCATGAAGATAATTCTGGGGTTAAATTTTTTTCCTATTCGTAGGCTTACCAATTACCCAATATTTGGATAATAATGAGTTGGAGGGCTAACTTTTTTTGTCCTTTCCTTTTCTTTTGAGCACTTTCAGATTACTTTACCGGAAAAGTTCCACGCAAGAGGTGTTTCAATTGGCAACAAAATGTCATGTACCAGAAAAGGACGTAATGCATTGCTTTCAGATCATTCTGAGGACTTTGTCTGCCCAAAATCTGATATTCACTATTTTTTGAGAGGGAGCTGACTTCTAGCTTGGAATTGAAGCTTGGCAGGTGAGGGTTGATATTGATACACCTCAAAAGAAATAAGGTTAAGAGTGTTGACTTATTTCGTATCATGGATAGATACGAATGCAATGACGGGGATGAGTTGCTATTCTGTAGTGAGATCTGCTGCTGGAAATGATGCTGCGGCGGTCATGTTTGCTCTTAAGACTTCTACAAAAGTTCATTGGAAAAGATTTTGTATATATTGAGCTATATAAGCCAATAGCTAGTAGTATTGGTTGCATAAGATTTAAGGAGTAGATGGAATTGATAAATGTAAGGCTGGTTGGTAATTCGACGTTAAAGTTTTCCTTTTCATTTCCTGTTCCTTCAATTTTTGCTACTGAATGCATTTCTGATAGAAGCAAAACCTAATAGATGCAGAAGATGGGAAGTCAATTTGTTGGATGTATGGAAAGTTTGTGCAAGTCCTGAAGCTGAGGCGTGAATGCGTCATGTTGATGTGGTCCAAATCTTCCTTGTATATGTTTTGTTTCTTCTTCAGTTTTATACCTTTTATTCAAGCTGTCGACTCAGAAACCACACATTATTATTTTCTTGATTCAGAGAGTTGCAATATTCAGATGAGTTTCTAGATGATACATTCCACAAATTGATGAGGTGAGTTTAGAGGTACTTTTGCCAAGGAATATCTACCTTTTCATATTCGCAACATATTTGGTAATTTGCTTTAATCTTTCTGTGGTACCGTAGATTTTTGCATATTAACACCACAAAAGGAGAATCTCCTCCACAAGGATTTTCTGGTATAGTTAGGATGAAAGTATATGCATCCTCTAGAGTTGGTATTCTGCTTTACTATGTGCGTGGTACCATAGATTTGCATGTTATCGCCACAAAAAGGAGAATCTTCTCTACATGGATTTTCTGGTATATTCAGGAGGAAGGCGTATGTATCTTCTAGTTTATACCAAAAAAAATAAAAATTTACATGCCAGTTAGAATTAAAAAATTAGGACTAGAAGCATTATTTTTAATACAATTAAATTGATAAAAAGAGATAGTATTGTGACATAAACTAATGATATTGCAGATGCTAGTTAGAACAAATTTCCTTTTTCATTGCAGAGTCATTCGCAGATATGGCATCTTCAATTATTGCGAGATGAACGGTGATTTTAACTAGGACAATAGGGAAAGTGTTAGCCATAATGTCCTTTTTGCATGAGCCGTGTCATTATCATGCTGCAACACTAACATCCATGAAAAAGACGCGGTGAGGTGCAGGGGAACCTAGACAAAAAATTTTGGAGATTTCCTTCTCTGTTTTCCTTTTTAGGAAAATGGTGTGTTTACTTTTCTGCTTAAAAGACCAAATCCAATAGATGAATTCCAAAACAAGGAGGTGGTTGGAAGAACCTCTTTTGTACTACATTTAAAGCAATATCAAAGCAATCTTTTCTGTTAACCAAGTCTTTTTTTAATTTTTTTTGAAAGGTCGACTAAAGCTTTTAATGATGTCAAAGTTATCTCTCCGTGAAGAAGAGCTCTCGTTTTTAGGAATAGGATGGCTTGGCCAAGGCGCTTTGACAGACCCAAATTGAGTTGAAGGGTTGGGGAATATGGTGTAACTTAATCTATTAATTCTTTTATAACACCTAATTTTTCATAGATCGCATACATCCGTTTGGGGGTCCCTTACTAAATTTTTCTACATTTCAACTAATATTATGTTTTTAAAAAATTCTCATATTGTCCTATCTTAATTTTCATTCTCCTTTTCAAGCAATTCCCAAATTGATCATAATCATATTTAAAATGCTAACAAAATTTATTAAACTTTTACAAAGTGATTATTGATGGTAAAAATTCATTAATATACCTCGCAAATAACTCATGATACCTGTACGAATATATGAAAAATAAAAGTATGTGGAATGCTTAAGAACAAAAACACCTAAAGTTATAGTGGTTCAATATAGACAGCTACGTCCACTTTGGTATAATTTAACCATAATGTTGTTATTCTAAGGGCCATCCTCTCCTACAGGAGTCTGGAGTCCTATTTATGGGTACAATTATATGTGTAAAACATAATAAGAAATAACTTAAATTTTTCCATTAATTCCACGTTCAGCCCTCTAACCTTATGCACGATATGACCCACTTCCTGAGACCACGTTGGCCTTTGCTCACTAAGTAACGTAAGCCTACGTTCTTAGATCCAACGTATTTGGACATTTTATTATCTCGACCTTTACTTCCCCTAGAATTACGTCGCTTTCTTGTGAAAGTTCGGCTAACCTATCAAGATATCTTCTTAAACTTGAGCTTTTGTTGGGCCTTTGCGTGGTCTCAACCACGAGCTTTAGGCCGTCAAGGTTACCCACAAGAGTGATTATATATTGCGCTCATTACATGAAAATACTTTGCAAGCCTAAAGATATGCATAATAAGAATAAAATACAAAATAAAAGAGAAAATAAGGGAAATATAAAAATTTGTAAAATTATTAGAAGAAGTGTTAGCTGCACTCTCTTTTATACTCTTTTTATTTACTGCGACACGTGAAATCTACTAACATTATAAATTTTTAGAGTTAAATTACATAACTATACCTTTTAGTTTTATTATTTCTCAATTTATTCTCTTATTTTTTAAAAACTATAAATGGACCCTTTGTCGTTTTAAAAAATAAAATGATAAATTAAAAAATAATTAAAATTATGAGGTATAATTATATAATTAATCTTAAATTTATTATTTATAGAGAAAATAAGGTAACAGGTCTGCATGCCAAGAAGTGAATGCAAAAAAAGAAAAAAAAAAAAGAAAAAACAAATTGCTAGTACTCCTTAATCATTGATAGCAAATATCATATACATTTTAAGACGTTAGCAAATGTTACATGTCCTAAATTAAGTAATTATGTGGATTAAAATATCTTCGTACCTAAAATACCTTAACAACAAAGCTGGTTCTTTTCTTTCTGTCCTTTTTTTTTTTTTTTTCTTTTCCTTCTCGTCTCTCTCTTCTCTATTTGCGATGTTGCAAGGACGCCGGAAGGACAGTCAGTGCTCATCGTCGTTGGGCCTTCGCTGGTCGCCTCTATCATTGGTTGTCAAACCAGATCTGCCACCAAGGATGAGCAGATAGATAAGAGACAGGAAGCCGAATTTGCCACTGAGTCAACCAAATCTGCTCGTCGTTGGCTTTGCTCGCTCGTCGTTGTCGGCTTTTGTAGCTGTCACCATGGGAGATCGTGCTTGAAGAACTTTATTTGGTCACAGAATCGAGAGAATAAGTTGATTTTGATTTCATCTTCTACGAGGACAATGGAAACGAGAACGAGTTTGAGCCTGCCCTTGCCGTCACTATCCAAGCATGCTGAAAGAGAAGTTACAAAGAAGAAACGAGGGAAAGAGGGGCGAGGGAATGAGGAGAGAGATAAAGAAGTGAGAAAATCCCAGTTAAATCGAAGGTATTTTGGTCTGCATAATTATTTAATTTAAACAATTAGTCCACTGAATTAGTAAATAACATTTGTTACTATCTTAAATTATATCTGATACTTACTATTAAGTAAAAAAAAAAAAAGATCTTTCCTACAATTTTCAAAATTAAAAACAACCCTACTAGTCTACCATGGGTTGGCTAGTAGATTTTCAGCCATAGACTTGTTTAATTTTTGATGTTCAAACTAATTTCTTTTTGAGTCTGTTGACCCTGCTCAGTCAAAAAAGAAAATTTCTTTTTTGTTTTTTTTTTATATGTTCAAACTAATTTCTAATCGATCACATTAATATCCTATGCCATTTAGAAAATTTAAAATGGTCCATTAAATATCATAACATAGTATGATTATGATTTTTTAAGTGGATAATATGACTATGATCTTAGGTATTATTTAAAATGCAATGGCTATGATTAATTAGATATTACTATTTGAAATGCAAAAAAATTAGATAAATAATCCGAATCTTCCAACCTAACCAATTTTAGCCTATTTTGTCTATTTTTCTTCCTAACATAATTAGTTGTTAGATGGTAATTTAAACACAAAAGTTTAGGTAAGTGACCTAGTCCTTAATCCTCGCCAACAAAATTTAGTCTATTTAGAGTAGCTTTCTTGTGCTGTATTTTCTCCTCCTAAATAAAAGATAACAATAGAATATTCAAATACATGCTTTTCTGGTTTCTACCATGGCTCTAGCGCCTCCGTAGACTTTGCTCTCCATAAATCAACGCCCTTCCCCCATTAACAACGATCTCCATTTTTCTAATCAACTCCATTCTTTTTCTTGATGTTCAACCCCAAAAACCCACCAAAACCCTCAAAACAATGGCCGTATTACAGCTCTAGAAACTAACTAACAAACAAGTTCTCGATCTTTGTTTCCTTTCTCTTCCCACTTTCCGGGAAAGAAACATCGAAAGCCCCCCAAAAAAAACTTTGACCGTATCGATGGGTATATTTGGAACCCAGAGAAGCTGGAGAACGGGGACGAGCCAGGAGGGCGTAGCACCGCCTGTCTCGACAGGGGTCTCACCGGCTGCGGCGAACAAGAGAAAATGGTCAAACCTCATGCCTGTCTTCGTGGCCCTTGTCGTCATCTCGGAGATCGCCTTCTTGGGTCGTCTCGACATGGTCAAGAACGCCGCCATGGTCGATTCCTGGGCCGACTTGTTCTACCGGGCCCCGCCGGCCCACCACGACGACGTCAGGGATTCGATCCGTAGTTTGGGCCTCGTTGGGCTCGCCGATGATAGGAGCTCGGAATTCGACAGTTGCGAGGAGTGGTTGGAAAGAGAAGATTCCGTTCAGTATTCCAGGGATTTTTCCGAAGAACCCGTTCTTGTTTCTGGTGCCGACCAGGTATCTGCAAATTGTTTTTTCTTAATATTAATATTAATTTGCTTATAGTAATTAATTAAAACTCAATTTGTTTTTCTTAACATGTTGATGATATGATCGGAGGGCATGTTGACATAGTATTTAGTTGTTAAACAGTCTTGTTGTTAATGAAAAGAAGTTATGTGTCCGTTTAATAGGTTTAAAATCGTTTCAGAAGATTTCATGAGATGGGTTTTATTAGCATGATTTTCATAGTAAGCTAACAACTAACATGTCAAATGAGACACGTGAGAATCACATCTGAATCAAACAATGAAACAATCCGTAAATGTAATGGGATTCGATGAAAATCGGACAATTCAGGAATATGTATCACTAGTTGACGAAATTTCTTGGTCTGGTTATTCACAATTTTTGTGCTGCTTTTGTCTATTGATTAATTTTTAACGCTTCTCGATTTTAAGTACTAGGTTTTACCTCTGTAGAGTGTAAAGTGGCTTCTCTTTTGCAAAGAGGGAAAGAAAAAATTGACCGAAAAATTCCTTTTCTGTAGTATAACTTAACTGAGATCTTGGTCTTGGGCTAAAAACTTTGATTTGTTGTATTTGTATTTTTCTATTAACTCTGTTTTATCTATTCTAAATTCTCTCAATGCCTGTCATGGACTTGAGAAAAATTGTAAGTTAGAAACATACACAACTTTAATAGAGTTCTCTCCATCCCCCAAGATAACTTATAGTTTTGGTTGTAGATAAAATTGTTTTAATTTGGGAGAGACAACTGAGAAGTGTTTTGAAGCGTTGAACTTTTGTGTGTGTGTAGACTTTGTGTTAATTATTTCTTTCTACTCACTTCTGAACAGGAGTGGAGTTCTTGTGCTGTGGGATGTCAGTTTGGGTTTGATCAAAGTAAGAAACCTGATGCTGCTTTTGGTTTACCTCAACCAAAGGGAACATCTAGCGTTCTTAGATCAATGGAATCTTCTCAATACTATGCAGAGAATGATCTTGATCAGGCACGACGGTGGGTAAGCACAATCTGATATAGCTTCTTTGCATTTTGGAGGATATTCTTGGTTTAATCAACTTGTTCTTCCTTTTCTTCAAAACTAGATTTCTGGAATATTCTCTCCAGAGTTCATTTTTTGCTATTTTTTTTTCTTGATTGAATAACTTACAATTTGTTACTAAAAGGAATGCAACAAGTGATCGGTGATCCTTACATTTGTTATAGACATACACGTTCCTGTTGTAGGTCATAGAACAATTGGCATATTTTGCATATGAGGATGCATAAGGCTTGTATTAGATTCATTAGTAGTTAATGTTGTATTGGTTAGCGATAATCGGAACTGCTTATCTATGAAAGTGAACTTGGATGAATTCCGTCCAGGAAAGGAAAAAAAAGGGACAAATATATGCGACCTTTTTGCAATCAGTTCTTTTTGGGCTATTTTCTTTGGACCTTTTCTTTTCAATTGAGCTTCTTCTTTCTGCCCAAATTTGTTGTAAAGCTAATTTCCAAACTTTTCCTGTTTATTAGGAGCGGATATGATATTATTATGACAACTAGTCTCTCGTCAGATGTTCCTGTTGGATACTTTTCCTGGGCCGAGTATGATATCATGGCACCAGTGCAGCCTAAGACTGAGAAAGCCCTTGCTGCTGCATTTATTTCCAACTGTGGTGCTCACAACTTCCGCTTGCAAGCCCTTGAAGCACTTGAAAAGGCGAACATCAAGATAGATTCTTATGGCAGTTGTCACAGAAACCGCAATGGAAAAGGTGTAGTTCTTTCATGGATTGCAACATATCTCACTTCTGTCTTTTTCTATTGTTAAATCATGAATCTAGATTTCTTCCAGTTCTTGTTTGTGTGCCATATATATGTGTAAAGGGCATCATATAAAAGTATGTTCACCAAGAATCACAAGATCAGCACTGTTATAATTATGTGATTTCTGCTGAATATTGAATAGACATATTGCTTCATTGTATAATTTCCTAGTTCCACATGGTGTCTGGTTATATGAACTGATGTAATGTAGCTTGTTCTTTTTAATTGATGATGACGTCATAATTTCCTGTTGGTACAATACTCTTTCAGCAAAGTGACATGTGCAATAAATGATTTTTGTTACATCTTGCAGTGGACAAAGTAAAAGCTCTGAAGCGCTATAAGTTCAGTTTAGCTTTTGAAAATTCCAACGAGGAGGATTATGTCACTGAGAAATTTTTCCAGTCACTTGTTGCTGGTATGAAAATTATTCTGCTTCCCATTTCTTGTTGGTGTAGTTGCAAAATCTGGTTGGAGTAAATATTTGAAAATTGTTTTAGTCTGGAATATGTTGGTGAAAGAGAGAGAAGAATCAGCATCTCTTGTGTGCAAATTATGGTTGTGGATGAGAGGAAAATTTTGGGACTACGTTAGATGATTGAGGAACACTTGCATATACCTGAACTTTAAAATAACAACATTTGGCCCTTGACATGTATGGACTTATTATGAGTTTCAATTCTGAACAACAATTTGAGAACAAATTTTGCAACACAAGTATTGAGGATATTGACATCTTCTCCTCTCTCTTTTGTAACTTTCTAGGATCTGTGCCAGTTGTTGTTGGTGCTCCTAATATTCAAGATTTTGCTCCTGCACGTGGGTCAATTTTTCATATCAAGGAGCTTAGTGACGCTGACTCGGTCGCAAAGAGCATGAAATACCTTTCAGAAAATCCTGAAGCATACAATCAGACGTTAAGGTGAAATGTTCACCATATTAATGTTATTAAAAAAAAAAAAAATCGCTGAAGGGAGTAAAAGACAATCTTCTGTTCATTGCTGCTCTGTTTGATGTTTGTTTGTTTGTTTGTTTGGTTGTTTCTTCTTTTTCTTTGAGATAACTTTGGAGCATTATTCTATTTTCTATTTGGATATTCTTGCTATTGTTAACAACGAGATTTCCATTTGTCAGGTGGAAGTATGAGGGTCCATCCGATTCTTTTAAGGCCCTTGTAGATATGGCAGCTGTACATTCTTCATGCCGACTTTGCATTCACCTGGCAACATTGATTCGAGCAGAAGAAGAAAAGAGTGGAAGGTTCAAGAAACGACCATGCAAGTGCACAAGAGGCTTAGAAACTGTGTATCACTTGTATGTACGAGAAAGAGGAAGATTTGAGATGGAATCCATCTTCTTAAGGTAATTTTTCAACTCTTGCGATAAGAAAGATGAAGTGAATAAAGGGAGGAAAAGAAAGACTCCTGGCAGCTCTCTCTCTCCTTTTTGCCTTTTGGATTATTAACACTAATAACCCCTAAACTTTAGAATCTTCCTTACTTTGTCTTCTAAACTTTAAAATCACCGCTTTATCCTTTGAACTTTCAAAACTCCTCATTTTATCTCCTGAATTTTTAGAATCACCATTTTGTTCCAGAACTTTTCAAGCTTTTCACTTTGTCTCATTAATTTTTAATTTTTTATTCAAATAGATTAAATTAAGCCCACGTGATCCATACATGAGTCAACTGTAAAGGCAAAAATAGATTTTATCACTTCTAAGTTTTGTTGCATGTTTACACTCTTACTTGATGCCTTTACTTTTTTTTTTTATTTGAACTCTCATTTAGAAAGGGTTTGCCTGCAGACTTTTTTTCATTTTTAATGTGTAACTTATTTAATAAATCGATATTGTTCGTTGATATTTGAATATGAATACTAAAGAAGATGAGTTATGTATGAAAGATGAGAAGATTACGGTGAACAATGTCGAGCAAAAATACGCATTCAGATCCTTCTTAAATAAGAACAGATAAAAAAAAATCAAATGAGAGTGCAAACGTGAAAAAAAAAAAAAACTGAGTAATAAAATCTCAGTTTTGCCCTTATAGATGACCTATGTGTGAATCACGTGTACTTAATTCTGTCTATTTGAATGAAAAATTAGAAAATAGAAGACAAATGAAGAGTTTTGAAAGTTCAAGGGAAAAATTGCGATTTTTAAAATTAAAGACGGCAAAGTGAGAACTTTTGAAAGTTTAAGGAATATAATGGTGATTTTTAAAGTTCAGGGGACAAAGTGAAGGAGTCTCTAAAGTTTAGGAGCTATTAGTGTTGATAACCTTTTCTTTTTGGAGTGGAAAGTTGTGCTCTTGCTCTTAAAGGCGAAAGGAAGTGTATGTTATTAACATGGGCCTAACCATGTTGAGGCATTTGTCATGTCATTTCATGCATATAGAATAACGGGACCAAAAGATTATATATTTGATCTTCTATGGCCAGAAGTCTTGTAAACGCTCCTCCAGGTTCAATCATGAGTAACTTTATACGTTGCAATTTCGTTGTGCAGGTCTGGGAATCTGACTTTGGAGGCCTTGCAATCTACGGTGCTCACAAAGTTCAACTCTCAAAAACACGTCCCTATTTGGAAACAGGAAAGACCAGAAAGCATAAGAGAAGGAGATGAACTTAAAGTATACCGAATATATCCCGTTGGGTTGACACAGAGGCAAGCCTTGTATACCTTCAGATTCGAAGGGAATGACGATTTCAGAAGTCACGTTGAGAGCAATCCCTGCTCCAAGTTTGAAGTCATATTCGTTTAGGAAATAGGACCGAAACGCCTGAATTTTACTTTTTAACTTTAAGCATTGAGGTGCCTATTTTTCAGCAGTTTTCTGCATGATTGCATATAGGCATTTTCTCTTTACACCGCTTTAGTTACAGGAACTGCTAGATTTTTAGTGAAAGAATTAATATTTATGGAGGGCTTACTCACTTGAGCCTATTGTGGTAGCAGACTGCGGACACTTTACCGAACAAAATGTTAACCTCAGGTTCAAATGTCGTGTGATTTTTCTATTCTGTGAGCCTTTTTTTTTTTTTTTTTGGTGATAGTTACTATGGGAAGTTTGAGGAAGAGGTGTACATGAAATAGCTTGAGGAAAGGGTCACTTAATCTGCAAATTAAAGAAATCTATATATAGGCTAAAGTAATCTTCCTGCCAATGGTACTTGAAGTTTCACATTGTCATAACTTCATTGGGCTTCATTGAAAATAGCACCGAACACTGTATATACCTTAAGATCAGTGGGAACATGTCGCGCCCCAGAGTACGGGAGGTGACGTGACGGAATATTTAGATTAATTAAAAGAGAATTTAATTGAAATTAAGAGTTTAAAAATCCAATTAAGTAAGAAATAAAGAGATTTTCCACCAGATTCGATAAACGAGTTTATAAAATATTAGGCAAATAATAGTAATTAAATAAAAACCGCGAATATGGGTTCCACAACCCACAACTTGTGCACACACATGGTTCTGACAATATCATAAATACAATTACAGTCCAAGTACAAATAAAGTTAAATCTTACATGCCCTGATTAATAATGCAGAATATAAATAAACTCTCCTATTGCTCCTGAGTTCGATCCGAAGAATCTTCTCCAAACCTAAATGGGAAACCACCTAGAAGGGGGGGAAATTTAAAAACAGATAAAACGTGAGCGAAAGGCTCAGTAGGACTAAGTTTTTATAAAATAATTTAATGCAAAGAAACATAACATTATCAGGAGTTATACAAAAAAAAAACTTGAATAAATAAATAAATAAATTGAGTAGAACCGTTCTGACACAGAACAGTCTACTCGTCAAATCAAAACACCAGTTTACTTTTACCTAGGCAAACCATGATATCACCACCGTAGTGGCCCAGCTGGGTTTCGGGACCTGCCCCCAAGGTCGATCGCTACACGACCCGATCTCTGATATGGTATCATGCCCATGTGTTTATTATCATTATCATTCAAAACCCAATTACCGAGTGTTGTCAATTACATTTATTATGAAATTCATTTCATAATCACGGTATATTAAAATATAACCGATAAAACCATTTTCAAACAACCGTTGAAAACATTTTGTTAGAAATCATTTTCAAAGCCAAATCATTTCATAACCAGGCTACCAAAGAAATAGGATAGGAGTCCTACCTCAGTACTCGTGCCAGTACCCCACACCGTAATCCCGATCCGCTATACGTTAGCTCCACGGAACCACGAACAATCCTAGATACAAACTAAGTCGATCAATATCTAGTTCGAAACATTCTAGGTTACTAAATCATTCCATGATGTCCTAGTGTGCCATTTGTATCATTAAAATCATCCTATAAAGTTGGGATTTAAATCAGGGTTCAAAACAGTGAAATCGGGTAAAAATCACAAAATTTTCCATGCCTCGGTCGGCCTGCCGGACGCCCTGCTTCGGCTTGCCGAACTGCACAGTTCGGCCTGCCGGAAGCAAAGTTCGGCCTGCCGAACATTTCCCTAGATTCGGCCTGCCGGTCGGAAGAACATCGTCCTGCCGATCATTACTCCGGCCTGCCGAACATGAACTTCGGCCTGCCGAACTGGGAAGATCCAGAAATCCCAGCCACGGGTTTCTCGATCCCCAAAATCCAAATCTTGTTTCTAACATGTTTTTCTCAAATCCCAGGCATGAAAAACAACTATAGTTGATAGAAAAACATTCTAGAACATGTTTGGAATCATTTAAACAACATTTAAACTCGAAATCCTCAAAAATCCGAAAATGAGAAAAAGAGGAGAAAAATGAAAAATCTTGAATGCAATCCGTTTTTCTTCAATCTAAGCTTAGATTCTAGTTGTTCTAAGCTCATTTAACACAAATCCACGGTTTTCTAAGCTAAAACAAACTTAGATTTCAAAAACACACAAAATTGAAAATTTTGTAAAAAGTTTAGAAATTTCGAATCTAACCTCGAATCGAAGCTTCAATCCGCGTTCTCGGTTGCCGAATCACGTCCCCGAGCTTCCTCCTTGCTATCCCGAAGCTTGGATTCGAAATGGAGTTCAAAATTTGAGAGAGAATTGAGAGAGAAAGAGAGCTGCCGAGAGAGAGAGAGGAGAGAGAGGGAGACGCGTGAGAGTGAGGAGAGAGAGGGGAAGGAAGGAAATAAATAGAGAAAATCAGTGGGTGGTTTTACTGTGCGAAAACCATGTGCCGCCCACGGTTTTGCAAAACAGAGTATTTTTAACATTTTACAAATTGTTGTGTTTTAAAACTCAAAACATCATTTTAAATCCATAAGAAATCATTTAAATGTATCAATTTAACAAAACAACCAAAAACTAAAAATCCAACCAAATAATCTAATTAAAGTTAAAACTTTAATTATGGCACACTAATTCATCATTTACATTACATTAATGTTAAATAAATTTCGGGACGTTACAGCTCTCCACCCCTAAAAGAAATTTCGTCCACGAAATTTACAACTCATCTCAAAAACAAAACAAATGCGGATACAATTCCCGCATACTCGACTCTAATTCCCAAGTGGCTTCATCAACCCCGTGATGCTGCCACACGACCTTTACCAACGGTATCTCACGACGACGCAAGCTAATCACTTTTCGGTCGATAATCTGAATCGGCACTTCTTCGTACGTCGTATCCTCTTGAACCTGCACATCGCGAAACGATACTATCTTACCCTGCTCAGGTGGACACTTCCTAAGCATCGACACATGAAACACATCGTGCACATGAGAAAGTTCGGGCGAAAGATCAAGCCGATAAGCGACCACACCAATACGCTGAGTGATCTCGAACGGCCCAATATACCTCGGCGCGAGCTTCCCACTCACTCCGAACCGCATAGTTCCCTTACGAGGTGACACCCTCAAGAGAACAAAATCTCCAACCGCGAACTCTAAGGGTCTACGTCTCCTATCTGCGTAGCTCTTCTGCCTACTCTGAGCTGCTCTCAATCGATCCCGGATTACCACGACTTTCTCGTTGCTGTCACGTATCTCATCCGGCCCAAGAATAACTCTATCTTCCGGCTCGGCCCAACACACAGGTGACTGACACGGTCGCCCATACAATGCCTCAAATGGTGCCATACCGATACTCGCCTGATAACTGTTGTTGTACGCGAACTCCGCCAAATGCAAACATTGCTTCCAATTCCCGCCGAAGTCCAACGCACAAGCACGCAACATATCCTCGAGAACCTGAATAACCCGCTCAGACTGCCCATCAGTCTGAGGATGAAACGCCGTACTGAAGTTCAAATCCGTACCCAAAGCCTCCTGAAAACTCCTCCAGTACTTAGCATTAAACCTGGTGTCTCGATCAGAGGTGATGGACAAAGGAACTCCATGCAACCTCACAATGTTCTGCATATACAACTCCCCGAGAATCTTCCTGGAACACGTCGACCTAAACGGAATGAAATGCGCCGATTTCGTCAACCTGTCGACTACAACCCAAACTGCATCATGCCGCTGCTCCGTCCTCGACAAACCTGTGAGGAAATCCATCGTCACATGCTCCCATTTCCACCCTGGAATAGGAAGCGGCTGAAGCTGACCTGCAGGCTTCTGGTGCTCAGCTTTCACCTGGAGACACGTCGAACACTTGGCCACGTACTCGCGAACATCTTTCTTCATGCCTCTCCACCAATAGTGCCTCTTCAAATCACGATACATCTTGGTGCTCCCCGGATGAATAGCAAACTGAGACCTATGAGCTTCGTCTAGAACGACTTTCGTCACCTCGGCGATAACTGAAACTGCAAGACGCTCCCGGAAGTACAACGACCCATCTGCATGCACGCTCCATTCCTCGAACTGCTCCCCGTTCTGAATCTGCGACCAAATCCCCTACAAATGTCGATCCTGCCACTGACCTTGCTTCACCATCCGAATAAGAGCTGGAGTCGCTTCCACATGATAGAACGAAACTCGATCACCATCTTCACGATACAGTAGCCGATACTCACTCACTGTCGCATCCCTGCTCCAGTCCTCAAAAATCAAGCAAGCGAGAATCCCTGAAGACTTCCTGCTAAGCGCGTCCGCTACCACATTAGCTTTCCCGGGATGATACTGCAACGCGAAATCATAATCCTCCATGTACTCCACCCATCTGCGCTGCCTCAAGTTGAGATCCCTCTGAGTGAACAAATGCCTCAAACTCTTATGATCGGAGAAGACCTGAAACGATGCTCCATACAAATAACATCTTCAAATCTTCAGCGCGTAGATCACCGCTGCAAGCTCTAAATCGTGAGTAGGATAATTTCGCTCGTGAGGTCGTAGCTGTCTCGATCCGTACGCAACTACACGCCCATGCTGCATCAACACGCATCCAAGTCCACGCCCTGAAGCATCAACATAAACCTCATACGGCTCGTCACTGGTAGGAATAACTAATACTGGAGCTGAAGTCAACCGGTCCTTCAATTCCTGAAAAGCAGACTCACAATCTTCATCCCACTCAAACCTGACATTTTTCTTGATCAACCTCGTCAACGGAGCTGCAATCTTCGAAAAGTCCTTTACAAATTTCCTGTAATATCCAGCAAGACCTAAGAAGCTGCGAATTTTCGCTACATTCCTTGGTCGTTCCCACTCCAATATAGCTTCAATCTTGGACGGATCCACTGAAATACCATGCTCCGAGATGACATGACCTAGAAATTTGACCTCAGTCAACCAGAACTCACACTTTTCCCTCTTAGCATACAATTGGTGCTCCCGCAGAGTCTGAAGCACGATCCGAAGATGCTGCTCATGCTCATCCCATGTCTTAGAATACACAAGAATATCATCGATGAACACGATCACAAACTGATCCAGATACGGCCTAAATATCCTGTTCATCAAATCCACAAAAGCTGCTGGAGCATTCGTTAACCCGAAAGACATAACCAGAAACTCGAAGTGCCCATACCGAGTCCTAAAAGCTGTCTTGGGAATGTCCTCTTCCTTGATTCTGAGCTGATGATAACCTGAACGCAAGTCAATCTTCGAGAAGTATCGCGAACCTCCCAACTGATCAAATAGCTCATCAATCCTAGGCAAGGGATACTTGTTCTTCACCGTAACACGATTCAACTGCCGATAATCCACACATAACCTGAGAGTCCCATCGTGCTTCTTAGCGAACAAAACTGGTGCTCCCCACGGAGATGTGCTATTTCGAATATATCCTTTATCAGCAAGCTCCTGAAGTTGCTTCCTCAATTCCTTCATTTCTGCCGGCGCCATCCGATAAGGTGCCATAGAAATCGGTGATGTCCCTGGAAACAACTCGATACCAAACTCAACCTCCCGATGCGGTGGTAATCCTGGCAACTCGTCGGGGAAAACATCCTCGAACTCACCAACCACCGGAATCGCTACACCACTACTCGAAACATAGGGCTCGCAATCTAGATTGGCAAGAAAAGCAAAACAATCTAGATTCCTTCGCCCTCCTAAACATGACTTCATGAGACGCTCACTCATTAACCAATCACCACCACCCTGGTAAGTGATTGTCGTCCCCCTATCAGACACTAGGGTCACTTTTCTAAGTTGGCAGTCCACAACTGCACTATACCTGGACAACCAGTCCATCCCTAAAATCACATCATAGGAACTCATGGGGAGTACAATCAAATCACTTTTCAAAATCTCATCCCCAATCTTTATTTTACAAGATTTACACATACAATTCACACACACCCGCCCCAAAGGAGAAGTTATAACTAGGGGTTCATTAAACTCTTCTATCTCTAATCCCAAGGCATGTACAAAAGAACTCGAAATGAGAGAATGAGATGCACCAGTATCAAATAAAACGCGAGCTAGAGATCTGAAAACCAAAACCATACCATCGACAACCGCGTTATCAGTCTGAGAATCTGACCCTCTAGATGCCATTGCATGAACCTGTACTGGCGCTTTCCCTTTTTCCTCTACCGACATTGCTGGGTCCTGCATTACTCGGCCGATACTGTTGAGATGGAGATGACTGCACACTACCTGTACTCGGCGCTCTATATTGAGGAACACTGCGCTGAAAATACTGCGGCTGCTGTCCCCGTGCCGGATATGAGAATTGCTGAGGAGAAAACTGCAGATACTGCAACTGCGGGTACTGCGGAGGCAGAGGTAGGGTCTGAGGCTGAGGCTGAGACTGACGACTGGCATCCTCCCCGGTCTGCGATCCAAGACGAGCACTCCTGATCGGGCAATTCCTCTTGATGTGTCCGGGCTGCTGACAGAAATGACAATGAAAGCTGTAGGGATTGCTGCGCCCGCTGCCAGACGAACTGCTGCTGCCACTGGTCGCACCGCCTTGCTTGCCTTTCCCCGGAGCTGGACGACTACTGGTGCTCTTCCTGCCACTCCTCTGCGGTCCTCACAATACTGCACGTAATCATTCTCCACGGAGATCGCCGACGACACAAGCTCTCCGAAACCCCTAAGCCGTAGAGCAACCAACTGCCGTCGAATAGGAGCCTTGAGTCCTTCCTGGAACTTGATGCATTTCTCGCGCTCCGATGCCACAGCTGATGGAGCAAACCTAGCCAACTCGTTAAACTTCGCCTCATACTCCCGAACTGACATATCACCCTGCTGCAATCTATAAAACTCAGTTGCCTTCTGATCTCTATATCCCTGCGGAAAATACCGATCATAGAACAGATCCTCGAACTTTTCCCAACCAATATCGCCACCGCGCCCCAAACGCTTAGTTTGTTTCCACCAGGTGTTAGCGCCACCCTCGAGCTTATACGCCGCAAACTCCACACGATACTCCTCAGGCACACCAAGAGTATCAAGATGCTTCAAGATCGAATCCAACCAATACTCTGCTAACTGCGGATCCCCATTGCCATCAAAAGTCGGAATAGACGCTCGCCGAAATTCCTTAAAGAACGCATGCCGACTACCAACATTGGAATCTCCTGGTCTAGCCTTGGCTGCCATATGCCGGAAAGCCGCAATCATAGACCTCATCAGGCCCTCATCATTTCCGAACTCGGCGTCAGCTGTCGAACGACGTCTAGGTGCCATTCTCTCACTTCTGAAAACAAAATTTGGACTGTCAGAGGTATTTCATTGTCAAACCTATGTGTGCACAATTCCCAAGGTTCATAACCTTGAGCTCTGATACCATTCTGTCGCGCCCCGGAGTACGGGAGGTGACGTGGCGGAATATTTAGATTAATTAAAAGAGAATTTAATTAAAATTAAGAGTTTAAAAATCCAATTAAGTAAGAAATAAAGAGATTTTCCACCAGATTCGATAAACGAGTTTATAAAATATTAGGCAAATAATAGCAATTAAATAAAAACCGCGAATATGGGTTCCACAACCCACAACTTGTGCACACACATGGTTCTGACAATATCATAAATACAATTACAGTCCAAGTACAAATAAAGTTAAGTCTTACATGCCCTGATTAATAATGCAGAATATAAATAAACTCTCCTATTGCTCCTGAGTTCGATCCGAAGAATCTTCTCCAAACCTAAATGGGAAACCACCTAGAAGGGGGGAAATTTAAAAACAGATAAAACGTGAGCGAAATGCTCAGTAGGACTAAGTTTTATAAAATAATTTAATGCAAAGAAACATAACATTATCAGGAGTTATACAAAAAGGGAACTTGAATAAATAAATAAATAAATTGAGTAGAACCGTTCTGACACAGAACAGTCTACTCGTCAAATCAAAACACCAGTTTACTTTTACCTAGGCAAACCATGATATCACCACCGTAGTGGCCCAGCTGGGTTTCGGGACCTGCCCCCAAGGTCGATCGCTACACGACCCGATCTCTGATATGGCATCATGCCCATGTGTTTATTATCATTATCATTCAAAACCCAATTACCGAGTGTTGTCAATTACATTTATTATGAAATTCATTTCATAATCACGGTATATTAAAATATAACCGATAAAACCATTTTCAAACAACCGTTGAAAACATTTTGTTAGAAATCATTTTCAAAGCCAAATCATTTCAAAACCAGGCTACCAAAGAAATAGGATAGGAGTCCTACCTCAGTACTCGTGCCGGTACCCCACACCGTAATCCCGATCCGCTATACGTTAGCTCCACGGAACCACGAACAATCCTAGATACAAACTAAGTCGATCAATATCTAGTTCGAAACATTCTAGGTTACTAAATCATTCCATGATGTCCTAGTGTGCCATTTGTATCATTAAAATCATCCTATAAGGTTGGGATTTAAATCAGGGTTCAAAACAGTGAAATCGGGTAAAAATCACAAAATTTTCCATGCCTCGGTCGGCCTGCCGGACGCCCTGCTTCGGCCTGCCGAACTGCACAGTTCGGCCTGCCGGAAGCAAAGTTCGGCCTGCCGAACATTTCCCCAGATTCGGCCTGCCGGTCGGAAGAACACCGGCCTGCCGATCATCACTCCGGCCTGCCGAACATGAACTTCGGCCTGCCGAACTGGGAAGATCCAGAAATCCCAGCCACGGGTTTCTCGATCCCCAAAATCCAAATCTTGTTTCTAACCTGTTTTTCTCAAATCCCAGGCATGAAAAACAACTATAGTTGATAGAAAAACATTCTAGAACATGTTTGGAATCATTTAAACAACATTTAAACTCGAAATCCTCAAAAATCCGAAAATGAGAAAAAGAGGAGAAAAATGAAAAATCTTGAATGCAATCCGTTTTTCTTCAATCTAAGCTTAGATTCTAGTTGTTCTAAGCTCATTTAACACAAATCCACGGTTTTCTAAGCTAAAACAAGCTTAGATTTCAAAAACACACAAAATTGAAAATTTTGTAAAAAGTTTAGAAATTTCGAATCTAACCTCGAATCGAAGCTTCAATCCGCGTTCTCGGTTGCCGAATCACGTCCCCGAGCTTCCTCCTTGCTATCCCGAAGCTTGGATTCGAAATGGAGTTCAAAATTTGAGAGAGAATTGAGAGAGAAAGAGAGCTGCCGAGAGAGAGAGAGGAGAGAGAGGGAGACGCGTGAGAGTGAGGAGAGAGAGGGGAAGGAAGGAAATAAATAGAGAAAATCGGTGGGCGGTTTTACTGTGCGAAAACCATGTGCCGCCCACGGTTTTGCAAAACAGAGTATTTTTAACATTTTACAAATTGTTGTGTTTTAAAACTCAAAACATCATTTTAAATTCATAAGAAATCATTTAAATGTATCAATTTAACAAAACAACCAAAAACTAAAAATCCAACCAAATAATCTAATTAAAGTTAAAACTTTAATTATGGCACACTAATTCATCATTTACATTACATTAATGTTAAATAAATTTCGGGACGTTACAGAATAATTATTTTTTTAGTCTTATATGTAGATGATATTTTACTTGCAAGTAGTGACTTAGGATTGTTGCACCTCACAAAATCTTTTCTTGCATAAAACTTTAATATGAAAGACATGAGCGAAGCTTCTTATATCCCTTGGTAAAGAGATTAATAAAGATAGGTCCAACCGGACGTTAGAATTGTTTCAGAAAGCCTACGCTGAAAAACTTTTGGAACGATTCATAATAAAGAATGTGCACGTGTTGTAGCATCTATTGTTAAAGGGACAAATTCATACAAAGTCAATGCCCACAAAATGACTTGGGACGAGTACAAATGAAGGCTATATCTTTTGATTCCGCTGTAGACAGTCTAATGTGTGTACAAGTCTACACTAGGCCTGACATTGCATATGTAATGGCATTCTAGGCTGGTATCAAAGTGATCCTTGAATGAAACATTGGAAGGCTGCTAAAAAATGACGAGGTAACCAAAGATTACAGGCTTACATACATGCATACCAACAATCTTGAAGTGATTTGATATTTAGACTTGGATTTTTCCTAATGCATAGACACAAGGAAATCTACTTTGGGATATAATTTCCCTCTTGCTTGAGGTGCTATATCTTGGAGAAGTACTAAGCAGACTGTCATTGCTTCGCTTACTATAGAGGTAGAATTCATTGGTTGATATGAAGTTATAATCATAGGCATTATGGTTGAAAAGTTTCATCACATGATTGAAAATTGTTGATTCTATAGCAAGGCCTTTAGAGATCGACTATGATAACTTAGCTGCAATTTTCTTTATTAAGAACAATAAGAGTAGAAGTCGAAGCAAGTATATCGACATAAAGTATTTGGTTGTCAGAGATCATATTAAGAAGCATGAGGTGGTCATGATTATATGAGGATTGAACTCACTGATTGCAGATTTGATGAGTAAAGGATTGCTGGCTAAGTTATACAAAGATCATATAGTTAGCATGAGACTTTCAAGTTAGACCTATATCAGTTATTTCTTTTATTCTTTGACTTTTTTTAAGAACTTGTTTAAACATTTCAATTGGTGAAATAGTTTTTGTTTAGTGTGTGCATATAAGTTTATTTCACTTAATCCATTGGGATTATTTAAGTAGGACCCTGAATGACTTATATGAAATTCATTCATTAAGAGATATGGTACTCATTGAAAAGTATCACGCTTGTGATACATGGAAAGAAATGTTCATTAGGAAAGAATTTTTCCGTCTTGATTTACGCATTAGTATTTTCCTTTGAGTAAAAGTTACACTATCATTTGGTTTGTGTACTTGCCTTTAAGCATCTAATTGATGTAATAAGCCATCACCCTTTTAGCTCATTTTTGACGATCGGACCAACTAGGAAAATGTTAAAAATCCATGTGATTTTCTTAAGTGGTTCATATGTCAAATATTAGCGGCGGTATTTAATTATTTGTATTTTAAATAATAGTAGGTGATGTGGTAACTGACATATACAGATAGGAAATAATAGTGCCTCAAAATACTTACTTAAGGATTATTGTAACCCACTATTTGAATCACTTTCTTGATGGGAGAAAATTATAAGGCCTTATGAATACTTGAGGGTCTATAGCCTAGCTCAACTACCAAAAGGATCACTTTACATTTTTAACTAGGGCTCTTAAAAGGGAATAGGCTAGAAGGCCAAGGGTTAAACTGAAATTTTTATTCCGTCGGAATTCAAATAACTAAAGGTTAATACGATCCTATTTAATGCCCTAATTTAGATTTTATATCAAATGACTAATTTATGGATATTATATGCATGACTCAAAATATCATATGTAAATATAGGACAAAATAACAACAATGTAAATTATGTATGCTTAAAAAATCATGAAAATTATGCTAAATGTTAATTTTACCATAATAATTTTCTCATCCACTATAATTTTTTCCCTTGTTATTCATATATAGACTCCAATAAATAACTTTAGATTATTGTTCACTCGACAGCGTACCACAAGTGATTAGCAATGTAATTGCAGGTTCGGTGAGCTAGTGGGCATGCAAGAGAGCATTTAACGAAAGGAAGGCTCAAATCACAAGTAGAATGACACGAAAAGTCTCCTGGAGAAAAAGAAAAATAAAAAAGAAAAAATCAGAGACAGAGTGCGACTAGTTGATGAGAAATCCGCGACGGGTCGAAACAGGGACAAGGTTTTTATTTATTTATTTATTTAAGGATTCTTTTGTATTTCTTTTTATTTATCTGTTTATTTATTTTTCTTTTTTTGTTTTTACTTATATTTTAAAATTCAGTGGGCCAGCTGTTGCCCGTGACTCTTGGCTAGTTGGGAAGGATGAAGACACGCCCCTTTCCCTTCTCAATCTTATTCATGGCATATGCGGATGTTACCTTGGCATTTATTTATATGCACTAAATTTTCAGTACCATATATATGTATATTATTTTGTTAAATTATTTGATTTTCGTATGATTATATAATAATTCCTTTTTTTAAAATAACTAAAAAAAGAAGGATTTTAAAGTAATTATGTAGACAAGTGAGACAAACTTAGTTAGTTGTAAATTTCTTCATTCTAACCATAGATTAAGGGTTCAAGTTACTCTTAATCTTATTTAAAAGTGGTGGTATTCTCTCCTTTTGTATTAAAAAAGAAAGTAATTGTAAGGTGATGAGTTTTTGGATGCAAGTTTATTAGGAAGATCGTTGCACAAAAAATAAAATATTATTTTGATTAGACACTATTTTATAAATTAAATTTGGACAGATAATTCAGTCTCTAATAGAAATAAAAGGGCATTCCCCCCTTAATTCTCTATACTCTTTTATAGTCCTTTTCTCCTATTTTAATTTCTTTTTTTAGGGAAATCTCCATTTATTAAGTTACAGCCAAGAAAGCTGAACAAAATAACCACTCACTCATGTGGCACATGTTGGTCAACCCCAGCCCACACGTCAGTCCAATTCAGTACAAAACATAAATAAATAAATAAATTACAGGAGAAAGAAAAAATCGTGAAAAAAAACTCGGGGTTTTATTTTTTAATTTTTAATTTATGAATGGGAGAGAAGACAGCATGGCTTACCTTGCGTCAGAAACAAGTGAAGAGATGATAAAGCAGTTTTTTTCTTTTTTTTAAGAAGGAACAAACCACCAACGATATGTGGAATAATGTATATGAATGATACATCAACCTCTGCTCAGCCAAAAAGGGGTGACCTTTAGAACCACCCAATAGTCTCTTTTGCTCTCGTCGTCTCATCTCTCCTCTCTCTCTCTCTCTCTCTCTCTCTCTCTCGCTCTCTGCCTACAAGAATGCAAACCTTTCTCACCTCTTCCTCTCGCCAAGTCAAAAAACCAAAAACCAAAATCGTTTACATCTCAAATTCTCAAATCTTTTATTTACCACCAATATGTCGTCTCTTTCTGTTCGCTTTCTTTTCCTCCCTTTGCCTTCTTCTTCTTCTTCTTCACAAAAGACAAGGCTCTATGCCACAGCTACTCCGACGGTGGCTCAGGCGCCGGAGCCGGCGGTGGAAGCCGGGAGGCTGGAGCCGAGAGTGGAGGAGAGAGATGGTTACTGGGTGTTGAAGGAGAAGTTCAGGGAAGGCCTTAATCCTCAAGAAAAAGTGAAGCTTGAAAAAGAGCCCATGAAGCTTTTCATGGAGAATGGTATTGAGGAGCTCGCCAAGATGTCTATGGAGGAGATTGATAATGATAAAGTTGCCAAGAATGATATTGATGTTAGGCTTAAATGGCTTGGTCTTTTTCACAGGAGAAAGCATCACTGTAAGTTTATGTTTTCACGCGTTTCTTTTGTTTTTTGACCCCCCAAGTCTTCCTGTATTTTTTTTAAGGCAGAATATAATTGTTTTTGTATCAGTCAGTCGATTATAATATAGTTGTCTATATATCACTATGGGTCTATGACACCTAGAATTTTAGAATTTTACATCACTCTCTCTCACTACTAGTTTAAAACTAATTTGCACAGAGACCCCATCTCACAGGATTAATTTTTAACTTGTATCAGATTTTCATGTCGATTTCTCGATCCATGACGTGGAACCATTCAATTTTACATGAAAATTTTTCAATCGATTGAAAAACTAATAGTGAACTCACAATTAGTGATGTTTTTATATATTTTTTTAATAAGATTTCCCTTTTTTATGATGTGATCAGACGGTAGATTTATGATGAGGTTGAAGCTCCCAAATGGAGTCACAACAAGTGCTCAAACAAGATACCTTGCTAGCGCGATAAGAAAATATGGAAAGGACGGTTGTGCAGATGTGACAACAAGGCAAAATTGGCAAATCCGTGGAGTTGTTTTGCCGGATGTTCCGGAAATAGTAAAGGGTCTAGCTGAAGTTGGGTTGACAAGCCTGCAGAGTGGCATGTGAGAAACCCAGTCGGTAACCCTCTTGCGGGCATTGACCCACATGAGATTGTTGACACAAGACCTTATACTTAGTTGTTATCCCAATTCATCACCGCCAAAGCGCGCGGCAATCCGATCATCACTAACTTGTAAGTACTCTCTTGTTCCTCATTATTGAGGATTTTCATGATGTAACTGTCTTCTATTACTTTGTTTCAATTTTAATTTTTGGTTGTAGTTTTAGACAATGCATTGCTTGGTTGTTCTTTAGGTGTTGGTCTTTTTGTTAGCACAATTAGAAAGTATAAAATCTTTTGTAATGGCCTAGTGAGAGTTTGTGAAATTAGCTTTGTAGATGTCCCAAGTGATTTTTGAATCATCAACTTTTGAGCTTGTTGACTAAAGTTGCAATTCGTGTAAGAATGTAAAACTAACGTTAGGACAGCTCCTAACAACTTAAGCTTACGAGAGAACTGGTAAACTAACATGTTGTGTAGGAGGAATTTACATCTTAAAAAATCATGCATGAAGAGAAGTAATATATTTTGTATCTCCCGCCTACCGATGTTGATAATAATTATTATGCAGGCCAAGGAAGTGGAATGTGTGTGTAATTGGCTCTCATGATCTTTATGAGCACCCTCACATCAACGATCTTGCTTACATGCCCGCTTCGAAAGATGGATGATTCGATTTCAATTTGCTTGTTGGAGGCTTCTTCAGCCCCAAAAGGTGTGAAGAGGCGATCCCTCTTGATGCCTGGGTATCTACAGATGATGTTATCCCTGTTTGCAAGGCCATACTAGAGGCTTTTAGGGATCTCGGCAACAGAGGCAACCGACAAAAGACAAGAATGATGTGGTTGATTGACGAACTTGTGAGTGATCTTTCTTTAGATTAAGAACCTCATGTTCATTCTCTTAAGAAACTCTTCTTAAGAATCTAATTCCTTTTTAAAAATCAGGCTTAAGGTCATAGCAAAACAATGAAGGACTTGTCTGAGTTTTATATTGTTTTGTGTCAATGGCAGGGGATTGAAGGATTCAGATCAGAAGTAGTGAAGAGAATGCCGGAGAAAAATCTTGAGAGAGCGTCTTCTGAAGACCTGGTTGACAAAAAATGGGAGAGGAGAGATTATCTAGGTGTTCATCCACAAAAACAAGAAGGGCTGAGCTATGTTGGCCTGCATGTTCCAGTCGGCCGTGTCCAAGCGGATGGCATGGATGAGCTGGCTCGTTTGGCTGATGAGTATGGCACAGGCGAACTCCGCCTCACCGTGGAGCAAAACATCATAATTCCCAACATCGAGAACTCAAAGCTCGAAGCACACCTCAAAGAGCCTCTTCTCAAGGACGGGTTTTCGCCTGAGCCAGCCCTTCTCATGAAGGGCTTGGTGGCCTGCACTGGCAACCAGTTTTGTGGGCAGGCCATCATCGAGACCAAGGCGAGGGCCTTGAAGGTGACGAAGGAGGTGGAGAGGCTAGTGTCAGTGACTCGCCCGGTGAGGATGCACTGGACGGGGTGTCCAAACACCTGCGGGCAGGTTCAGGTGGCAGATATCGGGTTCATGGGGTGCATGACAAGGGATGAGAATGGCAAGGCTGTTGAAGGAGCCGATGTGTTCTTGGGAGGGAAAATTGGGAGTGACTCACACTTGGGAGAAGTTTACAAAAAGGGTGTCCCTTGCAAGGACTTAGTGCGCTTGGTTGTGGACATTTTGGTCAGTCATTTTGGGGCTGTTCCTAGGCAGTGGGAAGAAGGAGAGGAATGATTGAATATGGACCAGTAATATTTGATGTTTGTCTTTCACCTATTTGGAAGGGAAAATTGGTGGTCAGAGTTTTTTTGCTCATGGGGACTGACATGGATGAATGGCTTGAAATAGTAGAAGAGTAAAGGGCTGTTCTACAGCTTATGCTGATGTTTCCATGGGCCTCTTTGAACTCCTTGTGCATGTCAAGCTGGAATATTGGAAGTCAAGGTTTTTTTTTTATTATTTTTTTATTTTTTTATTTTTTTTTTAAGGTTAGACTGTAATATCTGAATAAAAAAGAATAATAAAATTCTTGTGGCTGCATTATATCATGTCAGCTGTAAAATTACAGCTCTTCTAGCCAAATATTGACTTGCCAAATGTTGACTTTTAAAGGAAAACATTGGTATCTACCGTACAGATATCACACGTGATTGTAAATAAGTGAATTGTGCTATTTATTTATTTATTTTTTTCCTTCTAGTTCTTTTATGCTCCTTTTACTGCTAAACTTATTCAGAGGGTGTGTGGTTTGAATCACAGATTTAGTTATAAATAATGTAAAATTTTTATATATTATAGTAAAAAAAAGTTATTAGAGAATAAAATTTTCATATATTACAATAAAAATTAAAAAACGATTTCCATCGATAGTTATTACTATTAGCCAAACGTCCTATTATTTTTTGAGAGTGTTGTTTTCTAGATTACTTAATAATATAGAAAACGTGAATATTCAATTAATAAAAATTTGCGGATATGCCATATAGAAAAGACAAATCGTGTCGTTTCTCAGTTTCAAGTTAGTAAAAGTAAAAAAAACTTTCTAAATGTAAAGATGAACAACACAATTGCTGGCACATCGTTTTTGGCTAAATAACGGACGCATGTTATAAATTTTAAACAGAAACCACATGCCCTTTTGTGGATAAATGAAAAAAAAATTCTGAAGAAAGATAGAAACAACAAATACTTAGATAAAACAGCAAATCGAAGAACATGTCGTTTAACAAAAGAATGAAGAAGCTTTTTGTTACAAACGAGATGTCGTTTTTTTGTCCAAAAAGGCCTAACCAAGAAAAGGGTCAAATTATATATTGTTGAATGATCTAAAGTCTAAACAAGAGCAGGGTTTCAACAAAAACATGATTTCTTAGGATGACAATCTCTTATGGATATTTCTTGTTAAGGATCAAAGTATTCCAATACAACTATTATTAAGTTCTGTTCCATAAATTTTCTTTTCAATGTGATATGATCTTATAGTTAAGAATTGTATTGCAGTAGTAAGGTTTTTTTTGTTTAATAGAGTTTTTCTCTTAAGCGACTAAAGTAAAACCATTAAATAAAACAAACTTTACAAAGCGTATGTTCGGGAAAATTTTATAAATGCCATCGTTTACCACTTGTTTTTATAATTGCTATATATGTTTGTCATTCAACTTAAGCAAGTATTATGACCAGTAGTGTGGCACAACTTTTTATGACACATTTTTTAAAAAGTATGATATAATATCTAATTTTCTTAATGTGTTCCATATAATCGTGTAAAACTATAAATATGGACTAGATGAGGTTTTCAGCCCACTGGGCCAGGTCACTATAGTTTAGTTTTATACTTCATAAGTGGATATTCTATGTATTTCATTTTAAAAAAATAAAAAAAAATAAAGCAAAAAACTGCTATTCATATTTTCTAAGAGGAATTTTCATAAATTTTTTTTTAATTTATTTTATATAAATGCCATATATGTTTAAGTGTAACATAACTTAAACATAAAATATGAGTGATAGTATGGCTTTACTTTTTTAAAGTATGACATAATATGTAATTTTCTCTCTATTTCAAGAGTACCTACATGGACTATTAAAATTGGAGCAGGGTGAGTACAAGGGCTAATTTTTGTATATCATTCGGTTACATCTTATGTATCTAAATGATTGAGCGCTTCAGTTTTCTAATTACAGGATAATGCCTATAAGAGAATATCATTAACTCTACAAAAGAGCTATGGATTCCATATCTATGAATAATGAGTCTACGTCAATCAATAGTCATGTCTTCAACGTATCGGTATGCATACCATCATCTAATTCAGGATGTCACCTTTTTGTACATCAAAAGATACAATTCAAGAATATGGGCTCATTGATTTATTTCAGGATTAAGATGCAATACATAAGGTTGTTTAAAGTGAATTAATGTAAATAAACGGAGTTATTAATCAAATTAATTCAATTTTTTGTCCCGATTCATTATATCATCACTTAGGACAATATTTCAATGTTTCTACTCATGGAGTCCAACTCCGATGATAAAGACAAGTCATCTTCTATTAGAGATGTAGACAATATAACAATCTTAGCATGAATAAAATGCCAAACTTTTTCTCTCGATTGAGACCCTTATCATTTAGACTATCACCTTTAAAATTTATGTCTTTCGCGTAATCTGTCCATTATATGCACAATCTTAAGGCTCTATTTAGTAAGAAGGAAAGAAATTAGCAGGGAAGGGAAAACTATAAAGGAAAGAAAACTATAGAGAAAAGAAATATTTTGATTTTTCCTTTATTTATTTAGTACATACAGGTGGAAAGAAAATGATTTTATTTTCTCTTATTTGGTATTACAAGAAAAACCAAAGGAATAGAAAAACTACCATTAATACAATTACCATTTTGCCCAACCCAAATTTTTTGTTGGAATTTTGATGGAAAAGAAGGATAAATTGGTAACTTCACTTTCTTTGCATATTTGTCAAACTTTTTCCTCACAAAATCCATCCATATTTAGAGAGATCAATTTTAGTGGGACCCACATGCTATTTCTTCCACCCATATTTCCTTTCCATTCTAATTTCTTTTCTACCAAACACCTCATCATATCAATTTTAATCCCAAAATCCTTCCAATATTTTCTTTCCCCCCACTTTTCACTAATACCAATTAGAGCTTAAAGGTTTAAAATGAAAGTCTTAGACTTTTGTTTGCTTATCATATATTCAACATAAATGAACATAAAGAGGACGACATTTGATATATGAAAACAATAAACTCTTTATTGACTAAATGTCTTTAAAAACTTATCACATCATTTAATCCTTCGGGTGTCAAGTTAAACAATCTCTCACATACTCTAAGTGAGTAAATGTGATATGTTACCATCCCTATAGCCCAGATAGGCTATTATGTCATCATATGCTATCTTACATATTACCACATTTCCACTTTCCATGATGTCCTTTATTGCGTGATACTCTCAATGTATCTATTTACTCTTCTTGTGAAATCTTAATTCTTTAGCATTAGCTACCTACTACTAGAAATTTAAGATTATACTATCCTTATTTAACAACCTTTTTTAAAAACTGTCATGATAAGGGAGAAAAACACTGGGAGTTACACCCGAGAAGATGAAAACCGTCGTGGTAGGATATGAGGTCTACCACTATAGTTTTTAGAAAAAAACTGACATGGTAGATTTGACTTTCCACAACGGTTTTTTAAAAAGCTATCGTGGAAGGTTTGACTTTCCACGATGGTTTTTTTAAAAAGCCGTTGTGTGATGTGGGGGCTAAACGGTGTAGTTTTAGCCTCCACTCCAAAACGCGCCCTCTCTAGAGCTTTATATTTTGAAATTGTGCTCGAAATCTCTTGCCCTCCAGTCTCTAAGTCTCTCTTTCTCTCACACTCTTTCGCCTTCACCATTGCTGCCATTGCCATCGACCCAACCCACCGTCGCCGTTGCCTTTATCTCTTCCCGCCTCGTCGTCGTTTGGTAAGTCCATTTTGCATTTTTTGCGTTTTTTGTTTGTCATTATAATGTTTTCATTGTTTAATGAATGAAACAAATCATCGATGATTTTTCTCTCGTCTTTTTTTTTTTCTTTTTCGATTTCTTTTTTGGTTTCTTACAATATTATTATTGCTAAGAAATTATTCTTAATTGGGAGCTGGGGACTATATGGGCAATTGCATAATAGCTGTAAAGTATGTACGAAGAATCTTAATTTGTTGTAATGCACTAACAATGATGAGTCGAGTGTTCCATGCAAAATCGACATTACTTTTAGCCGCAAACCTGCTCATATATGGCATTGTGATGACCTTGATGTTGCCTACCAAATGAAAAAAAAAAGCACATGATAAATTTTCTAATTAATTGTATATGCCCGGCAGCTATAGTATATTTTTGGGCCTATTATGTCCTTTTAGAGATGGTTATTTTCTCTCAAATGCAATTTTTTTTTATTGGTAGAATTTTCATAATGCAAATTGATCATCATAATTAATAAAAGAAAATTAAAGAAAGGAATTAAACAAGAAAATTAAAATAAATGAATAAGGAAAAGAAGGGAAAGAATCTTTCAAATAATCGTACTATTCCATCTTTGATTTTGTGGTTGTTATTTCTTTTCAATATAATCCTTTAACTTTTGTCGATCATATTATATATCATAAGCTAGTGACATTGGATTTATCTCAATAGGGCGTCATGTCATTTCTCTACCTATTAGCTCAAGCACCGAAGAAAAAATTATTTTTTGTGCCATACAATATTAGAAAACATTAGATGTTGGCACTTGTTTCACCATGGGAGGACCAAATATTTTAGTTTGATACCCTCGGATACCCATCACATGATGATTTCGTATCACTCACAAGATTGTAAGTACTAATTTTTCTTATAAAATTAAGTACGTTAAGTTTTACATAATTGTGTTTATTAATTAAGTTTTACATAATTGTGTTTATTAATCCATTTTAATCATGACACATTGTTAGGGTGCTTAACAATTGGAAACTTCATGTGGGAAGCGGTGTAATATTGCAACCGATGGAATGCTATATTGTAAACGTAAGTGTCCAAGACAACAAAGAAAGATAGAATGTGGTTTTTTTATTCTACGTTTTATGTGGGATATAATTAATAATGGTATACAAGCCCTAGCAAAAAAGAAATTTTATTTACATACGGATATAAATGAAGTTAGAATTGAGTTGGTACTATTTATAAATAGGAATGTCAAACTCAACTAGAGATAGTAGATAAATTATTATGTAAAATAGTTTAATGTAAATGATTTGTAAAGACCTTTTAATTTCAATATACATACATATATATATATATATATATATATATATTGCAATCAGGGCCTTATAGGTCCCGTGGGAAATAAGATATTCATTCTTCTTTTTTTTGTGTAAGACCAATTTTCCACTACAGTCTTTAACAAAAACCGTCATGCAAACATCACCTTACATAATGGTTTCTGTAAAAATCGTTGTGTAAGGTCCAAGTATGTTAATTTTTCACCATGGTTTTTTGAAAAAATTGTCATGTAAGCTACTATTTTCACGATGGTTTTTTATGAAAACTGTCATGAAAAGGGCCCTAAACGCCTAAATTTAGTGCCTAAACGAATGTTCTACAATGGTAAAAACCATCATCAAAACTCAATTTGGTACTACAGCGGAGGTTTTTACGACAGTTTTTTAATCATCATGAAAATTTTCCGTGACGGTGTTAAGGCCATGTTTGTAGTAGTCTATCGTTGCAGTGTTATCAACATTGGCTTATTCATATCAAGAACTACCTCAAGATCCCCAAAGAACTTATGGAGCAATACAACTTCTTTTAAAGCTTCGCTAGCTATCACATACTTGGCCTCTATCACTGAATCTAAAGTGAAATCTTATTTGACACTTCTTCAAACAATGGCGCCTCCTCCCAAAGTAAACAGAGAACCTAAAGTCGATCTTTTTAATCCAAACAGGATTGAAAAATCAAATTAGTGCATCCAAGAGGTGTTAGATCCTCACTAGAATACACTAGTATATAACCTCTAGTCCTTCTCAAGTATTTGAAAATATGCTTGACCACAAGCCAATGATTTGGTGCTAGATTTGACTGAAATCGCTCCACTAGCTCAACCGCATATGTGACACCCGTTATTCTCCTAACGGGTATTGAGGTAATTAAATTAATTTTTAATGTATAAAAAAAAAATTTGCTTCATTTAAATTTATTTTATAATATTTATTTTTATCTATTTTTAAATTTTCTAAAATTCTCCTATATTTATTTAGTATGATTACTAAAAAGCCTTAGAACTTCTAATAAATCTCAAAAATGTCATATTGGCATTATGTGTGTTAAAGTCTTTAGATGAGACATAAGGATATCTTTTCCAACTACTCTTGACCCTCATTTTCTTTATTTCCTCCGTGACATGCTTCAACATGTCTCCTCTATAATTGTTTCTATCACTTCTCTTCAAAGACTTCATCTTTTCTTCCTTTCTCTTCCACGGTTCCCACACTCTTCTTCTCATTTCTTTGCTGAAGCAAAATACTTAGAGAACTTCTTCAAGGCAGCCATAAAAATCAGCCACCATCATCTCCATTTGAGCAAGAATTTCAGTCATACCGAAGTAAAGGAACCTGTTTTGAAGCCATTTCAAGCTTCCAACTAACCATAATCCGATGTTAGAATCTTATGAACAAATTTAGTCTTTCATTTATAAATTTTCTTTTATACTAAAGGATTATTCAAATTTGCGTTCTTAAACCTAAGTATATGTTTGTTGCTATTTTGGAGCATATGTATGAAGTCTAAGTGTATATGCCCTAGACAGAAAATTTATATTGTTAAACTTTATAATACCTCTATGGGCAGTGGTTATTTCTTGAAATTCTAAGATTAAATTAAAATAAATTTTATGAATGTAGTTGTATGTTGTGCTTTAGTTTTAATTGTCCTTATGCACGCCTTAGGATCAAGGGAGTATGGAGCTAACGTTAACTGATTCCAGGATTAAAAGATTGTTGATAAGCTTGAAAGGTAGGGATTCTATTACTCATCTTTTGTGAGGTTTTTATAGAATTAAAATTGATTGTTTTGCCGCAATATATATATATCTATGTTGAACTGATATTATATGATTATCACATATGAAACTATGACATGGACTCGTCTTATATTGTACGGCGAGGAACATAATGAATTGACACATGTTATAAATTGAGAAGCATGGTTAGGAAAACTAACTCTATTAATAATGATTCAATATAGAGAAATTGTGAGACATGAAGAGGGCGACGGTTACGTCCTTGGGCATGAATACCCTAAAAGGTAAAGTAGGGGGAAGGCGATGACGCTTCCTTGGGTTGAAAGTCCCAGAACACACTGTACAGGAATCGATTTGGTGAGGACTCGGGGCTTGATGTCCCCTCACCGGAACACCCTTGGAATGTTTATAGGGTGATCAAGTGCGCCCATTTGGGTTTCGATAAGTTGAGTGATACTCAATTTAACATGGATACCTAGGAACAATGATGATTGTTAATATTTGTATAAATGTGTAATTATGACACTTGGTAATGATTAACTACGGTATCCATAAGATGTGATCATAATAAACCTCATAATTTGGAATATGATGTGACTTACTAACCATGCAGATTTTAATGTGGTAATGATAAAAACCTAAAGGTGAGTAATGGCTTTCTCTACTGAGCATAATGTTGCTCATTCCCTTATGTTTATATCTTTTCAGGACTCACTAAGTGTGAGGTGGCTACGAGAAATATAGTTGAGGAAGTGATGTAGCTATATTACATTGGGACTGCTTCAATCGTTGAGAATGTTCTTCATGATAATGTAAGCATCAATTGTTACTTTCTGTGACTGTATTACAATGTGTTGAGGGTTAAAATGATGATGACAACAGTTTATATTATTAAATTTAAGGTGCTACATTAAAACTGTGGTTTATTTGTCGTTTATATTTTTATTTTTGAGTTGAGAGTTTTCATTTAAGTCCCGGGCAAATTTTATTTTTAAGGTTTTACTTTTATTATTTATTTTTATTTTATCTCATTAAAAACTGTTAACCCCCATATAGGGGCGTTACAGCATAACATATGTCCGATCGTGTGCAAAGCATAGCATACATAAGACTACCTACTGCTGAAGCATGAGGCACCTTCTTCATGTATTCTCTTTTGTTATCAGACTTTAGAGAGTCTTTCTTAGAAAGAGTAATTCCAGACCTAGATGGCTGCCCACCTTTCTTGGAATTCTGTATTGCATACTTCTCGAGAATCTTATTTATGTAAATAGCTTGGGAAAAAGCTATCATTTTGTTCTTCCTAGTTCAAAAGCTTTAGATACCATAAACATAATTAGCTTCACCCACGTCCTTCTTGTCAAAGTGCTTAGTCAACCATAACTTAACTGATGACAATGCCCCGACATCATTGCCAACAAACAAAATGTCATCTACATAGAGTAGTAGATCCCACCTTCTGATCCTTAATGTGTTTGTAAACACATGGTTCATTCATGTTTTGTTTGAACCTATAAGTCTTGATCACTTGATTAATCTTATGTTCCAAGAATGGGAAGCTTGCTTAATTCCATAAATAGACTTTAGCAGCTTACGGAACTTAGTCTCTTGACATTTAGCTTTGAACCCATCTGGCTATATCATATATATGGTCTTATCAAGATAACCATTCAAAAAGGCCATCTTGACATCTATTTGTCAAATCTCATAATCGAGTATAGCAGCAATGGATAAGAGAATGCAGATGGATTTAAGCATGGCTACATGCAAAAAGGTTTCCTCATAATCAATTTCTTTCTTTTGTGTGTATCCTTTTGCTACTAGTCTAACCTTATAGGTTTTGACTTTTCTATCCGCTCCTTTCTTTCTCTAGTAGACCCATTTGCATCCTATGAGTTTCACCTCTTCAGGAAGGTCCACAAGCTCCCAGAATTGATTAGTCTTCATATATTTCATCTTAGTGTTCATAGCTTTTATCCAGAGCTTTGAATCAACATCCTCCATAGCCTTTTTGTAAGTGTAAAGATCTATGTCATGTTCAACCAACTCAGTCAAGGAAGCTTCACCATTGAACATATACCTCTCTGGTTGATGCCCGATGTTCCCACTACGCCGAAGCTCTCTAGGTTATTGTTAGGTCGGTTTTTCTATATTGATTGGATTGCTTTTAAGTGGAACCCTGGGAGTGATTGAATCACTCACCAACTTCTCGAGTACTACTCTACTTAGAGGCTTTAAGTCGTTCATGTAACTTTCTTCAAGAAAAGTCGCTTTCGTTAAAACCACGAATTTATTTTCTTTTGGATTATAAATATACTTTTTGGATATTCTACACACACACACACTTCCAAACTTACTTCTAACTTATTTGCTTTCTTGTAGAGGATATGAGCATGACATCCCAATATGCGAATATAGTTTAAGGATGTCTTCCTACCCATTCATAACTCGTGAAGAGTTTTAGGAACTGATTATGAAAGCACATTGTCCAAAAGATAACATACGATTTGTAGTGTATATCCCCAAAAGAATAAAGGTAATGTCGAATAACTCATCATGGACCTAACCATGTTCAACAAAGCCCTATTTCTTCTCCATCCATATTATTCTGCTGCGGAGTGCCTTGCGCAATCAAATGAGATAAAAAACTCATTCTCTAATAAGTTTCCTATGAACTCATGGAGAGGTATTCTCCACCTTGATTGGATTGAAGTTGGTATTCTCAATGAACTTGGCATTACTCTTCCACAACAACTAGTTATCTACTATGACAATGTTGGGGCCACCAATCTTTGCTCTAATTTGGTTTTCAATTCTTATATGAAACATGTTGTACTTGACTATCATTTCATTCATAAACAAGTTCAGAGTGGTACTATTCGTGTTGCTCATATTTCTTCTGTAGATTAGTTGGCGGATGCATTACCATACTATTACTACGAGCGTGTTTTCTCTCATTAAAGGACAAGATTGGACTCTCCTCTTGGAGCTCTATTTGTAGGGTTATAACGAAGATATTAACTCAAATTATTTTAATAATTTAAATTTTGTAAATATTAAGTATTTAGATTGTTAGACATGTATGCCCTAAGGAGTAAAAATGTAATACGTTTTTGAAGACATTTTTATTAATAAAGAATTTATTCATTTATATATATACCAAATATTGTCATCTCTACGTTCATATTTGTTGAATGTATGATAAGCAAACAGTAGTCTGAGACTGTCAGTTTAAACCTTAAGAATTTGGCATATGATGGACTGATTATGCGGAAGATACAATTCTTAAGGTGACGGTCTAAAACATATGATCTGCACTCAAGGGAATAAAGTTGGGCGCTTTATTCATGTAAAGATTGTTATGTTGTCTATATCCCCTTTGGGAGATGGTTTGTCTTGACCATCGGAGTTGGACTCCGTGAATAGAAACATTGACACGTTGTTATAGGTGACGATGTATTGGATCGGGACATAAAGTGAATTGATTTGGATTAATAATTCTGTGACACCCGTTATTCTCCTAACGGGTATTGAGGTAATTAAATTAATTTTTAATGTATAAAAAAAAAATTGCTTCATTTAAATTTATTTTATAATATTTATTTTTATATATTTTTAAATTTTCTAAAATTCTCCTATATTTATTTAGTATGATTACTAAAAAGCCTTAGAACTTCTAATAAATCTCAAAAATGTCATATTGGCATTATATGTGTTAAAGTCTTTAGATGAGACATAAGGATATCTTTTCCAACTACTCTTGACCCTCATTTTCTTTATTTCCTCCGTGACATGCTTCAACATGTCTCCTCTATAATTGTTTCTATCACTTCTCTTCAAAGACTTCATCTTTTCTTCCTTTCTCTTCCACGGTTCCCACACTCTTCTTCTCATTTCTTTGCTGAAGCAAAATACTTAGAGAACTTCTTCAAGGCAGCCATAAAAATCAGCCACCATCACCTCCATTTGAGCAAGAATTTCAGTCATACCGAAGTAAAGGAACCTGTTTTGAAGCCATTTCAAGCTTCCAACTAACCATAATCCGAGGTTAGAATCTTATGAACAAATTTAGTCTTTCATTTATAAATTTTCTTTTATACTAAAGGATTATTCAAATTTGCGTTCTTAAACCTAAGTATATGTTTGTTGCTATTTTGGAGAATATGTATGAAGTCTAAGTGTATATGCCCTAGACAGAAAATTTATATTGTTAAACTTTATAATACCTCTATGGGCAGTGGTTATTTCTTGAAATTCTAAGATTAAATTAAAATAAATTTTATGAATGTAGTTGTATGTTGTGCTTTAGTTTTAATTGTCCTTATGCACGCCTTAGGATCAATGGAGTATGGAGCTAACGTTAATTGATTCCAGGATTAAGAGACTGTTGATAAGCTTAAAAGGTAGGGATTCTATTACTCATCTTTTGTGAGGTTTTTATAGAATTAAAATTGATTGTTTTGCCGCAATATATATATATCTATGTTGAACTGATATTATATGATTATCACATATGAAACTATGACATGGACTCGTCTTGTATTGTACGGCGAGGAACATAATGAATTGACACATGTTATAAATTGAGAAGCATGGTTAGGAAAACTAACTCTATTGATAATGATTCAATATAGAGAAATTGTGAGACATGAAGAGGGCGACGGTTACGTCCTTGGGCATGAATACCCTAAAAGGTAAAATAGGGGGAAGGCGATGACGCTTCCTTGGGTTGAAAGTCCCAGAACACACTGTACAGGAATCGATTTGGTGAGGACTCGGGGCTTGATGTCCCCTCACCGGAACACCCTTGGAATGTTTATAGGGTGATCAAGTGCGCCCATTTGGGTTTCGATGAGTTGAGTGATACTCAATTTAACATGGATACCTAGGAACAATGATGATTGGTAATATTTGTATAAATGTGTAATTATGACACTTGGTAATGATTAACTACGGTATCCATAAGATGTGATCATAATAAACCTCATAATCTGGAATATGATGTAACTTATTAACCATGCAGATTTTAATGTGGTAATGATAAAAACCTGAAGGTGAGTAATGGCTTTCTCTACTGAGCATAGTGTTGCTCATACCCTTATGTTTATATCTTTTCAGGACTCACTAAGTGTAAGGTGGCTACGAGAAATATAGTTGAGGAAGTGATGTAACTATATTACATTGGGACTGCTCAATTGTAAAGAATGTTCTTCATGATAATGTAAGCATCAATTGTTACTTTCTGTGACTGTATTATAATGTGTTGAGGGTTAAAATGATGATGACAACAGTTTATATTATTAAATTTAAGGTGCTACATTAAAACTGTGGTTTATTTGTCGTTTATATTTTTATTTTTGAGTTGAGAGTTTTCATTTAAGTCCCGGGCAAATTTTATTTTTAAGGTTTTACTTTTATTATTTATTTTTATTTTATCTCATTAAAAACTGTTAACCCCCACATAGGGGCGTTACAGAATTTTTGGTATCAGAGCCTAGGTTCGGTTAACCTAGGGAGTGTAGCACCACTTTAAAAAAAATATATTTTTTGAGATGGTTTTGAAACTGAATTTTCATTGTCATCATCAAAATGAACCTTCACATTGATTTATACAGTCTAGAAGGATGTAACATGGAAAGGCCATAGAATGAAAATACTAATGGTTATATGAGTACAATAATTATATAGAAGGAAAGTATTAATAGTTATGAGGGAATGATAATTATATGAAATGAGTTTATAAGTAGAATGCTTATGAGAGATTCGTATAATATTAGGATCTATAAGCATATTTAATTCGTATAAACGATGAGAAATTCGTATAGATACGAGGATTTAAGAGCCTTTTGTCTCGTGAAAAACAATAAGAAATATAAGGCTTGATTTATTGATTTTAAAGTTTGACATAGATATGCCAAATTTTTCGTAATTGATTCAAACCTAAGTAATGATTATGTGTGGATTCGATGGAGCACATAAGTGTCAATAACTTTTCTTGAAAGTTCTCTTTATTTGAGGAATATGATATAAGTTGGGAATCATGGTATTAAATCTTGAGAGAGATAAATGTTAGACTTTTGGTCTGTTGAGGCTGTGTAAAGTCTAGAATGCATGAATCTCAAAATTGGAATATTTTGTTACGTACATTGTATTTAAGTGTATCAGTGAATCTTTATATATAGATGCAATAGAAAAATGATCAATATGAGTTTCCTTAAGTAAATCATAATACTTAAGGCACTTATAATAATTTTGGATAATTACGATAAAATGTTTAAGTTTTAGATGTTTAGATGTGAATCTTTTGGTTACCTAAGGTTTTGTTATATGAGGAAATTATATATTGTATAAGTAGAATTGTGGGGATTGTAGATGTTCTTAAGTAGTAACATCAAGTGTCTTTGTTCGTTGATATGGTCTACGTTGAAAGACGTAAATCGTATTAATTTCAAGGTTAGTCACATTCTAAACCCTTGGTAGCAATGATGATGAATCCATTGATAGATGTTAAGTATTATGAATAACATATGGGTGTATGCATTGTTCAATAAGGTTTTGATTAAAACAAAATTATTTGAGTTGCTGGAGGATTATGTTGTTATGAAATGATTTTAAATATCATTCAGGAAGATCGTTGTTGTCGTTAAATTAGATTTGTTGTTTATAGTTAACTTTATCTATAGTGGGCTTTGAATTGGGTTTAAGATTCATACGAATTGGTTTTCAATTTTATGTTTGTTATTTAACTCGTTCCAGATGTGTTAAGGCCCAAAACAACCTGACCATTTTCAACTTAGAACATTTGGGCCTAGTTCAAATCTTAAATCAGTTTGATTCACACTGTCTCTCCCACGTGGTCTCTATACGTGTCATATACAGTGGTTTAATTATTGTTTACATATACGTTTACTGTGCATAAGAGCTTATTTCTCCGAGTTCATTTTTTTCTCTCTTAATTTGTTATTTTCTCTCTAAATCGCAAATCCTCTTCTTTTTCATTAGAAATTCTTCTTTTCCTCTAAAAGAAGAAGGAATTCTAGGATTCTGCAATTTACTATCTTAATTTTTCCTTTCTATTTACTCTTCTTTCATCTCATCATGGACCCAAAGTACCAACACCTGAGAAAGTATTTCCCATCACTCTCCCAAAAGATTCTCAGAAAGAAATACAAGGCTAGAATTACTCGGTTGTGGATTCTTATGCGTTTTGGTATCCCTTGTGATGTGAGAATGTTAATAGAGGGGAAAATCCGTCCGAGTGACTTTAGTCAAGATGTCGGTTTACCAGGAACAGGTACCAGTCGTAGTGCAATGAAAAGAAGAGCTCGTGCCATCGTGGTCGCTTGTAACAAATGTGGAAGACAAAATTGTAACGGTAAATGTACTTCACCTGGTTATATGTCTACGAATAGAGAGGATAAAATAAGGTTTTGTAGGAATGGACTTTCAAAGGAGAACTTGGATAGCATCCATCCTCCTCTTCACGGTCACCCTAGTGGATATGTTCAAGGAGCTATTTTTAAACTCTGGCCTAAATTTTATACAGAAAGACAACGCCTCAGGAATATGGTATTTCTAGATCCTGTTTGCCAAGCCATAAGAAAACTGGATGGGGAATAAGTCATCGCACTATAAAGGTTATTTAGTCTTTACTTATTTGAAGCAGTTTTAGCTGATGTTCAACAGTTTGTGTTTTTCTTTTACTCAGAATATTTGCTTTTGTGTTTGAAATAATTGTGATTATTAGATTGATACAGTGAGTGTTAATATCTTATTTAATTTATGATTTTCTTAAATATATATATAATAAAATATATTATCTTCTCAGACACGTCACATACGGTACAATAATATGTTTGAATTTTGAAAAGCTTATCCAGATATTTCAAGATTTGTGTCTCAAATTTCAAAAGTTCTACAGTATTTGTCGTTTATATTAAATTTCTAGACTTGGTGTATATTTGTCAAAAAGTCTACAGTTGTGTCATGAGGGTCTTTTGTCGAATTGTTCTCAATTGTCAAAAGTTATACAATTAGAGTCTAATCTTTTTCAAAAAGTGAATCAGATTTTCTGTAAACTATCAATCACCTTATCTTACTTTCTTATCCGCACAAGATTTTGTTTAAATCTTTGGATTACCTTTTCATTACCTACTCGTCTATCTCTTTAGCCCTTTTTGTATATTTCTCATCTTTAAAATCTCATGTAGAACCCGAAGTCTAAGTGGAGCAGACATTAAGCAACCACTTCTATAAACCAAATATGTCTACCTCCCAGTCCACGAAGAAAATAAAGAATGTCTGTGTCTTTTGTGGTTCCAGCCTTGGAAAAGATAAAGCTTATTTAGAAGCTGCAAATCATTTAGGGCAAGTCCTAGCACGCAAGAAGATTAACATAATCTATGGGGGTGGTAGTATAAAAATGATGGTAAATATGGCACTAGCAGCTAGGTCTAGCGACGCTACTGATGTAAGAATTTGGCCTCATATTCCAATTGAAGGAAACCTTTGTAAGGAAGCCATAGGTAAGGGAGAAGGAGTCAGGAGTATCCCTAAAAATTTTAAAGACATAATCTATAATTCTGATGCTTTTATAGCATTACCTGGTGGTCTAGGTACTCTTGAGGAAATATTTATAGTTGCTTGTGGGCAATTGTTGGGCTTTTATTCCAAACCTTTGGGACTGCTGAATGTAAATGGTTTTTATGACGGTCTTTTGAAATTTCTAGATTACGCTGTGGAAGAAAACATCACTACAGAATCGCAGAGACAAATCTTTGTTACTGCTTCAACAGCTGAGGAATTGATAGATAAAATGCAAATCATACATCCAGAATCCGACACTGCAACATCCAAGCTTGAATGGGAAAGGGAAAGCCGGGAGCGGCCAATTGATTTGAATCTCCATCTGTAATCTTTTTGTTTTATCTTTGGCATGTAGGCATGTGTGTCCGTATTTCGTGTGTTACGAATAATCGTTTACCTTGTATTCTGTGTTTCTTGTGGTACGTCGTTGTTCAATCTTTTAGATTCATTGAGCCTAATGCCGGGATGGCTGGATACGGAGTACTTGATGCTCTCGAAACGCATCCTTCTTAAGGTCCGATCTTTTGTTTATCGATGTTTTTGTATCCTCTAAGCATGCATGATATGGATAGCTGGTATACGGAGTGCCTTGTACTCTCGAAACGTATCCGTATTATGTTTGTAATGTGTAATATTCTGTTAATATTATGTGGAAGTACCAGAGTCAGTTATGGGGATATTCCATATGAAACATGAGTATATTATTTGGGTTGAATGTTTGTGTCATGAGGATAGCTGTTTAATGAATAATATGTCGGGTATGTTTGCAACTCTGAGATTCCGTTTAATATCTCTATGAGTAAGTTTAATGTATAGTTTTGAATAAAAGTGTTTGTGATATATGTTTTATGATTATGTTTTAGTTTATTAGTTGAGGTATGAAATCAAATATATTTGACTTTTCCTTACTCAAAAAGGAAAAGGAACCTAAAGATGAAGTATATAAAATTTCTCTGGCAATCTCCTTAAATGTGATTGTAAATCACGGTCCATGGACAATGAAGGACTGGAATCATGGTATGGTCAATATGTATGCCTGATCAGATTCTTAGACTATTATACGGTGTTATAAGTTGAAACTTGTCAGAAATACTCTTATTGAGGGATTTAGGAGTAAGATTTATTATGCAAGTAAATAAGTGGAAATACGATAACTTAAATTTGGAGGACAAACAACATTAACGGTTTAGACTCAGAATTGGAATCATAGTGGAATCATAATTTTTACTAGTATTGCTAGAATTGAAATTTCGAGGACGAAATTTCTTTAAGGGGGGTAGAGCTGTGACACCCGTTATTCTCCTAACGGGTATTGAGGTAATTAAATTAATTTTTAATGTATAAAAAAAAAATTGCTTCATTTAAATTTATTTTATAATATTTATTTTTATATATTTTTAAATTTTCTAAAATTCTCCTATATTTATTTAGTATGATTACTAAAAAGCCTTAGAACTTCTAATAAATCTCAAAAATGTCATATTGGCATTATATGTGTTAAAGTCTTTAGATGAGACATAAGGATATCTTTTCCAACTACTCTTGACCCTCATTTTCTTTATTTCCTCCGTGACATGCTTCAACATGTCTCCTCTATAATTGTTTCTATCACTTCTCTTCAAAGACTTCATCTTTTCTTCCTTTCTCTTCCACGGTTCCCACACTCTTCTTCTCATTTCTTTGCTGAAGCAAAATACTTAGAGAACTTCTTCAAGGCAGCCATAAAAATCAGCCACCATCACCTCCATTTGAGCAAGAATTTCAGTCATACCGAAGTAAAGGAACCTGTTTTGAAGCCATTTCAAGCTTCCAACTAACCATAATCCGAGGTTAGAATCTTATGAACAAATTTAGTCTTTCATTTATAAATTTTCTTTTATACTAAAGGATTATTCAAATTTGCGTTCTTAAACCTAAGTATATGTTTGTTGCTATTTTGGAGAATATGTATGAAGTCTAAGTGTATATGCCCTAGACAGAAAATTTATATTGTTAAACTTTATAATACCTCTATGGGCAGTGGTTATTTCTTGAAATTCTAAGATTAAATTAAAATAAATTTTATGAATGTAGTTGTATGTTGTGCTTTAGTTTTAATTGTCCTTATGCACGCCTTAGGATCAATGGAGTATGGAGCTAACGTTAATTGATTCCAGGATTAAGAGACTGTTGATAAGCTTAAAAGGTAGGGATTCTATTACTCATCTTTTGTGAGGTTTTTATAGAATTAAAATTGATTGTTTTGCCGCAATATATATATATATCTATGTTGAACTGATATTATATGATTATCACATATGAAACTATGACATGGACTCGTCTTGTATTGTACGGCGAGGAACATAATGAATTGACACATGTTATAAATTGAGAAGCATGGTTAGGAAAACTAACTCTATTGATAATGATTCAATATAGAGAAATTGTGAGACATGAAGAGGGCGACGGTTACGTCCTTGGGCATGAATACCCTAAAAGGTAAAATAGGGGGAAGGCGATGACGCTTCCTTGGGTTGAAAGTCCCAGAACACACTGTACAGGAATCGATTTGGTGAGGACTCGGGGCTTGATGTCCCCTCACCGGAACACCCTTGGAATGTTTATAGGGTGATCAAGTGCGCCCATTTGGGTTTCGATGAGTTGAGTGATACTCAATTTAACATGGATACCTAGGAACAATGATGATTGGTAATATTTGTATAAATGTGTAATTATGACACTTGGTAATGATTAACTACGGTATCCATAAGATGTGATCATAATAAACCTCATAATCTGGAATATGATGTAACTTATTAACCATGCAGATTTTAATGTGGTAATGATAAAAACCTGAAGGTGAGTAATGGCTTTCTCTACTGAGCATAGTGTTGCTCATACCCTTATGTTTATATCTTTTCAGGACTCACTAAGTGTAAGGTGGCTACGAGAAATATAGTTGAGGAAGTGATGTAACTATATTACATTGGGACTGCTCAATTGTAAAGAATGTTCTTCATGATAATGTAAGCATCAATTGTTACTTTCTGTGACTGTATTATAATGTGTTGAGGGTTAAAATGATGATGACAACAGTTTATATTATTAAATTTAAGGTGCTACATTAAAACTGTGGTTTATTTGTCGTTTATATTTTTATTTTTGAGTTGAGAGTTTTCATTTAAGTCCCGGGCAAATTTTATTTTTAAGGTTTTACTTTTATTATTTATTTTTATTTTATCTCATTAAAAACTGTTAACCCCCACATAGGGGCGTTACAAATTCTGTCTTAGCAAATCGATTCACTTTAGACAATCACTTGTATTGTATCTTAATCCTGAAATAAATAGTGAGCCCATTGTCTCGACTTGTGTCTTTTGATGTGCCAATGGCTGACTCCCACATCTCAATAGTGGTACGCATGCTGGTACGTTGGAGGCATGACTCTTGATGGCGTAGACTTGTTATTCATAGATATGGAATCCATAGCTCCTCTTTAGGAATAATGATATCCTCTTATATGCGTTGTCCTGTAATTGAAAAACTGGAGCGCTCAACCATTTGGACACATAGGTGTAACCGAATGGTATACTATCTTTGGATGGTAAGTTTTCTAATGGTGAGACAATGGAACGTAAGATAAAAATAATCAGGAAGGTAAGACAGAACTTGTCCTTAAGCCGATTATGGATTATCATATGGGGATACGATACACTTTGATATGTCATGGAGACTTAGCTACACGAGCTTCGTAATTCTATAAAGTTCGAGAGTGCAGCTCCAAGCTTTTAGTGGAGTAGCATTGGAGTTGATGATTGTGAAATGTATATCTGGGATATTGGGTTTCATAATTGTTATGAGCTTGAACTTTATAGGTCCATTTTGGTCCCCTTTGCTAGCTCACAAAATCCTGTAACGACACGGCGTGCTTTTCCAATAATTGGTGACTTATGTCGGATTTATCGGATTGGTTTAAAATTTGTAAGAATCAAATAATTCATGTCTGTTTATTGGTTGAATTAATTTTGTAATAAAATTAATTTAAGATAAACTTGTTGAATTATTGGATCAGATAATTATTGTCTGTTTATCGGTTGATTTAATTTTGGATAAATTAGATCAAGATAAACTTGTAGAATTATTGTAAATTGATTTATTTTCTTAGAGATTATCTTGATAAAGTTTGTTTTGATTAGATATCTTCTCTATTGGGTTATTTGAATCAAAATTGAGACTTTATCCTTTAGAATCTTGGGTGAAAAATAAAAGATTTGCGGAAATTTTTTCTCGGGAGTTTGGCCTGCCGAATGACATGGTCGGGCTCCCGAACAGGCCTGTTCGGCCTGCCGATCAGCGGGATGTAAGATTACGCATTTTCACGCGGATCTTATCAGATATTGATCCGAACTTGATTTTGTTTCGAGTTTTTGAGACCTAATCTAATAAGGACTGACCCCAGGACTAAGGGCTATAAAAAGGGAGTGAGTCTCATGATTTACTCAGATCAATTGAGAGATTAAGAGTGATACTCTTTTAGTGAGCATCTAAAAACTCTCTGAGAGCTTTTGTTCACAAATCACGAACTCTAGCTTTGGGTTCTCTCTCTTGGTTGGAAGGAGAGTTGCCGGTGGAAGAGCTGAACGTGTGAGCTCACACTCACTCCGGTTGTGGATAGAGAATAGCAAAGAAGACCAGTTGGTTGAGGCACTTCTGGAACGTTACTTCTCTTCACAGGCTGCGGAGGTTCTTCACACAAAGGTTAGTAAGATCTGTCTAATTTATACATATAACATGTCAAACTTGTGTTTTGAAAATTACTCTGATGAAAATTTTTAAAATTCCACTGCGCAACGTGTTTTCAACATAGATTTCCTTAGATTTCTTATCTCTTCTTGTTATCTAGATAAGTTACCTATTATCTACTTTTTTCTTTTTAATATTTGAATTGTAATTATAATTCTGTAAATACCTAGATTATTTAATGAGAAGACTATAACATATTTTCTTCATTTTTATTATTCTCTATAGTTCATTCATGTACATGTTATTTGTTGTCATTTTGTATTAAAAGATTATGGATTATTTTTTTAGATAACAAGACAAAAAATAAATTAGGATATTTAGATTAAGGGAGATTTATGAAAATAATTTTTTTAATAGATGAATACATTAATTTTTGGTTGGTGGATCTGTACACTTTTTTTTTTTTTTTGAATCGTTCAAGAATTAATCGCCACAATTTTTCCAAATATCAATAAGAGATGTCACGCTCTTCACATGCATCATAATATTATTGTATGTGTTTTAATGGGCATAAGATTATTGGATTATGAAACAATATTGTGTTAATTTTAAGTTTATTTAAAAATATACTTTTGGCTTTTGATCTGATCGAATTTATACCTTTAGATTAGATTTAATATACAAATTTATACCTTCTTCTAATCAATCTTCAATTTTGACCTAAAAATTATCTAAAATACCCTCAAATTAAAAAATTAGATAACTTTAATAACTTAAAAAAACTTTATAATAAGGTTTTTGCCTTAAAAATAGAAAGAATACCTTCAAAAATAGATGTTTTGTGTGTTTTATTTTTCTTTTATCTGTATTTTTTGAAAGTTTTAGTTTTTCTCCTTTATTCGAGGATAATTTGGTTATTTTGAACGTCAAAATCAACCATTGATTGAGAGAAGATATATATTTGTGTATTAAATCTAATATAAAGTTACACATTTAATGAGATTAAAAATCAAAACTATAGTTTTTGACTTAACGAAATATACCTTAATTTTATGAGATGAAAATTATTTAAGCATTATTGGTTTTGAACATATATAGATATCAATACTTGTTTTCTTTATTAGATAAACTATTAGTTATATACATAGAAAGCATTGCTTCACTTACGGAGGCGTCCTACATATATATCCCATTGTTAATATTATTTATCTAAAATCTTTTTTTTTTTAAATGAAGTATGACATTAAATTGAAACAAAGTAAACAAGAATATAGCTGGATGGTCAGGAACAAGTTATAAGACACAAGAAAGTAGAAACCATATTGTTGGCATCAATTTGAGCAATGCTGCTAACATTTTGAGCCCTGAAATTTAATGAGAAAAAAAAGGTGAGCATCTATATATGTTGAGTTGCAGTCTTATCGTCTGTTTAAAGAGTCAGTTCTGACTCTTTTTTTTTTTTTTTTCATTGGAAACCATAGAGAGGATTCATACAGGACATGTTTGGTTCGAGTATTTAAATAGAGTATTTGAATGAAAATTTAAATTTTTATGATAGAAAATACTATAGCAAAATTATTCGAACCATGATTCAAGTATTGAAATAAACAGGCTCATAATAATCCACTCTAATATATCTAAGAAATAATTTAATACAATAACTTCTTTTTCAAACACATGACATATTAACCTTCATCATGTTTTAAAACCTTCTTTCTGAACATAAAACCTTCTTATAAAGCAACAGCCACGGACATTAAACAAATTAAAATAAAACAAAACAAAAAAGTTACCTCTAAAAATACACCAGGTTACGTTAAATGAACTATCTATTACGTGGTGGTTTCCTATTTTCAAGCCGTACATATTTTCCTCTTCAAATGCCACTCACATTCGCAATAAATTACACTTTTACCAGGTCAAGGAAGACGTTCAACGGCCGCCTACCGGTTCCCATCCTATTTGCTTATGACAATGACACCCACGTGGCCCTAAAACTACATTTAATGCATGTTAAATACTTTACTAATCACTTGACAAATTGGGGCGGAACAAATCTTCCATGAGGACCCTATCAAAGTCCTATATACATATATATATATATATATATATATGTGTGTGTGTGTGTGTGTGTATCCTTGTTAATATTATTTCTCTAAAATCCTTTTTTAGTGGAAAATGAAATATAACATTAAATTGAAACGAAGTAAACAAGAATACAGCTGGATAGTCAGGAACAAGTAATAAGACGTTAGAAAGTAAAAACCATATTGTTGGCATCAATTTGAGCAATGCTAACATTTTAACCCCAAAATTCAATTGGAAAAAATAGGTGAGCATGTATATGTTGATTTGCTTTCTTAGCTTCTGTTTGAAGAGTTAGTTCTCACCCTTTTTTTTTTTTTTTTTTTTTTTTACAGTTCAGTTCAAATCATAGAGAGGATTCTTATAATCATCCACTCTAATAAATTTAAGAAATAGTTTAACATGATAACGTCTTTTTAAAAAACAGAATGATAACTCGATGAAATAGAGTTATTTTTATATTTTGCATTGAAATTGGCTAAGTCTTAGAGTTTTATTTTAGTTTAGTTAAGTTTTAGAATATTTAGGTATTAAATACGTTTTATTTCTAGTTATTGAAATTTTGAATGGTTTTTATTAGGCTTTCAGTTTTAATCTATTAGATATTTTTAATTGGTAATGAAATTTAATTTGTTTTTAAACCTTTTGAGGAGAAAAGGGCTTGGAAAAAGCTATTCTGGACCAAAGGAACCATTGTTGCAGTGCCTGAAAAGCCAAGGCTGCAGCATTGCACAAGTGTGGGAGATTGTAGTACATGAACCTGAGAGCTCAACGCCATGGCTCCAAAAGCTGCGAAATTTTTCTATGGGTTCAATGCCATGGTTTGGAAAATTATCGGCATGGCACCAAAAGCTGCGAAATTTTTCTCCGAGTTCAACATCGTGGTGTTGGAAAATTAGCGCCACAGCTCCAAATACTATTACGAGAAGGAATTTTGCGTCTCAAGGTCGCGGCACTAGAAAAGTTAAGGCCTCAACGCTGTATTAGGATTTCCCAAAAAGTTAAAGCTCTAAATTCTTTTTCAAGAGCTCTGTTCTGAAAACCTATAAATAGGTCTCCTTAAGGATTATTTAGAATAGTTTTTGCACACTTTGGGAGAGACCTTGAAGATGGTTCGAGAGCAATTCCAATCAAGATTTCTTCATTCTTTCTTTTCTCTCAATCTATTTAATTTAGTTTTGTAATTGAATATGAATATTTTGATGATGAATTCTATGCTTTCAATTATGAACTAATTTTTTTTTACTAGGGCTACAAGTGTAGCCATGAAAATGAATGTTTGAATTCCAACTTATTTTGTTTCAAAGAATTTATTTTCTCTTAGAGTTTATTATTAATGATTGTTGTTAATTTTACTATTCTTAATGCATTTGAATATATAGCCGGTATTTGAATTGATTAGAAGACCTAGATTGAAATCCTAGAAAGAGATTTTTAAGAATAGCTTCTTATAAAATTAACCGTAAGATGCACGCGACACCGCCATATATCATAATGAGTATTTAGGGTGTTGAAATTCATATCAAGCAATAGTAGATTTGCATACTAGATATATTTTTGTTATTATCCCTAGAAGGAATAATAAATAAAATTGGGTTTCTCATTCTAACATATAAATGGTAGGTGATGTTGGTTAATAACTAGAATCAAACTAGATCATTGAATTTACATTAAGTTTGAGATTCAATTTTGTCATTTTTATTTTTATTTTATTTTTTTATTAGTTTTAATTATTTTTTGTATTTCAACTTAATATATTTTATTTAAATTAAGTTAAGAATATTATAATTCAGTAATTGCTAAACTAATCCTCGAGGGATGATAGTCTTTCATTATTATATTATTTGAGTCGATTTGTGCACTTGCAAAATTATACATCACATAACATATTAAGCTTCATCATGCTTTAAAACTTATAAAAAGAGTAATAGAGTGCATAAAAGACATGTTTGGTGTGCAGGATTAGAAACAATTAGATTGGATTTAATCTTAATACTTTGTTTGGTAAAAAACTTTAAAAAATTAGATTAGATAAAAGCTTTTCTAATCCATGCTTGAATCCCTTTTGAAGGGGATTAGACAATCATTTGCTAAGCCATGAGATTAAAGATAACCTTTATACATTGTGAAAATTTTTAAGGACCTATTTGTAAAATTTTATAAAAATTTAGGATCAAGTTATAATTTTTTAAAAATGAGTGGTCAAAATATAATTTTATATGATGGAAATATTTTTTATAATTATATTTTTGCACTTCTTATTTTAAAAAATTACAATTTGACCTGAAATTTTAAAAAATTACAAAAATACCCCTATCTTAATAACAAAACACCAAACATAAAACTAAATTAGCTAAAATTTTACCGCATGTATTCCAATACAATTTAATATAATCCTTTAAGGTTATCGATGTAATGTTATTTTATCAAATGCACTGGACGGACAGAAAAATAATATTTACTATTTCTTTTTAGGTTCTTATGGCCTTCACGTGGACGACTGGTGGATAGGAGTTTTTTATTCTAGACCACAATAATTACAATTGAAGTATCATATTAAAACATCTGTGAGACTTTATCTAATTATAAATTAGTAGCAGTCTACGGAAAAGAATCCAGTTTGGACGACCAAGATTGCCCATTAGACCGACAAACCACAGGGGTCTATTTTTTTTTTTAATTATTTTTAAGGCAAAGCACGTGTTTTCTACTATTCACTATTCCTTATTTTAAAAAAAGCAGCTCAGTTTAAAAAAATTAAAAAAAACTACAAAACATTATAAAGGTCACTATTGAAATGATCGAATTATATATTCACAGAAGAAAACCCGACTTCACAAATTATGACAATACTAATAATACTAACTAAAACATTTAAAAAAAAAAAAAACTAAAACCATAATTTTATCTTTTTTTATTTTATATAATGACAAAAACCTCCCTATTTCCCTACTTTTGAGAAATATTATCGCTTGCGTTCCACCAAATGTCAAGAGAAAATCAATTCACTAAACCCCAAAAAAATTTCTAAATATCCAAGATACTCTTTTTTAAAACGTCAAGTTCAAACTCCTTTTTTATTTTTTAAGAAAAAAATGATTAGAAATTTGTAAACGAATAAAACCAAACGCTACTAGTACTACGATCAACATCTCACTGCAGGTAAAATAAATAATCCTCTTTTTAACCAGCAAAAATTTAGGATTTTAAGCTTTAACATATCAATTAAAAATAAAAACAACCACCCCCTCCAAAAAAAAATAAATTGTAAAGCCAAATTCTTTTGTTAAAATGCATGGGAGGTTTTCATTAATGTACCTATCTAATATTGTTTTTATTACAAACAAATACAATTACAGCCTCCTACTCTTTCTATTGGATCTCACCTAATAAAAACAACTAAAATTTTAATAATTAATATAAAGTTCTAATTATTTACATTGCAATTTGCAACAACTAAAAAAATAACGATGTATTATGTCTAGCTATACAAATAACAGGTGAGGTGGTTGTCGGCATAGCCTAAAATTACACCTGACTTTATTTAACAGTGAAAAAGTCTAATCTTTTACCTAACTTCTATATATATATATTTATATATAACATGTGAGAGATTTAAGAAAAAGAAGGATTAGTTATAAAAATTTCGTCCAAACTATAATCTTTGTGACATTATAGGGTCCGTTTGGTAACATTTTTAAAATAGTTGAAAATAGTTTTGTTTTGAAAAATAAATTTTTTTTGAGAATCATACTGAGAATGTTTTTAAAAGTTTTACCTCAAAAAACATACAAAAATATTTCTAAAAACTCTTAAAACATTTCAAAATAGGACCATGTCTCTTTGACTTTGAAAACGTAGGGTGTTTGGCTAAGTAAAGCTCTTACATACTACAATAAAAAAATAATACAATATAGAATTTTTATATGTTATAATAAAAATAATTGTTAATAATAGTTTCTACCACTTGTCGAATACTTTATATTTGCTGTTTTTTGAATATTAAAAAGAGTTAAGAACCTATTTAGTTGAATATTCGAATCATAATTTAAATTATTTTACTATAGTATTTTCTCTCATAAAAATTTAAATCTTTATTTAAATACTTAACATAAATATTCGAATCAAATGGACCTTAAACATGATATGATAGGTGGAAAATGTTTTCCGATAACTATTGTAATTAGTCAAAACGAAAAGACCGTCCTTATAGAATAAGGAAATTGCTCAGTGCCACCTATCACAAAGGAATGGGACATTAGATGTGGGTCCACACAAAACTTCTCCAGAATTCAGCTTCTCTCACTCTCACATCCACCAATTCATTAAAACAAAAAACAAAACAAAAGCAAAAAAAAAACATTTTACAAAATGAAAAATCAATAGAAAAGCCCACTCGAAAAGGAAGGGAAAAAAATTTAAGAAAAAGAAAAAAAAAAAGAAAAGAAAAGAAAGGAAAGGAGTGGAAAAGAAAAACCCCCGCCTTGCGCGGCTCTCTCAATTGGTTTGTTAAAATAATAATAATAACAATAAGAGACAACTTCTCCAGCTTCTCCCATCCTTGTTTTCCTTTTCCCTCTTTTTCTCTCACAATTCCCAAAATCGTTCCTTTTTCTCCTCTTCTTCTTCTTCATCTTCTTCTCAGATTGCAGAATTAGGGCCAATTTCCTTGGATCTCTCGGATTCCTGCCGAATGGAAAATAATCGAGGACAATTCTCGCCTTTCAATTGCTGATTCCGAAGCCGTTTGAGTCGTTCGAGTGGCGTAGCAATTTGTTTGATGCTCGTGACTCCGATTGTGGTTCGAGGCCTCACATGGAGTCGATCTGGAGCTACAATGGCGTTCCGAGTCCTTGGCATTTCCTCGTCGCGGTTTACTTCGCCTGCAGCTTCGTCGTCGCCAGGTTCTTCCTTGACAGATTCATCTTTCGCGTAAGATTCTTTGTGCATTTAGATTGCCATTTCCATTAAAGTTTATTGAATTCCCGTATTTTCTATCTTGATGCCTAATTTTGGTTTCCTTTTTACTCTACTCGTTTGGCCTTCGAGAAAATGTGAATGGCAAAGGAAAAGAGAATTTTTAATTATCTATATCTCGTTCTCGTTTTGCTTTTCCTAATCAGAAAGTTTGGATCAGATTTTTTTTTTTTTAGGTTTTTTTTGTTAAGGTTGTCAGCTTAGTTCAATCGTGTGTGGTTGCGTTTTAGTTCATGTTATGCTATCTAAAAGTTTGAGAAACATAGGTTTTCTGAAGCAGTATATTGGCCCTCAAATTCGAAAGTAATTTGCAGGAATTTACACTGATTTTGAGCTTCTTTAGGCGTAGAATTTCTACATTGTTGTGATCCAAGGGCAACTTAAGGGTTTAAATTGTTAATTACGTGAAAAATCTTGATACACTAACAAAGAAAATGCAAAATTATATGCCGAAGATTTATGGTTAAAGTGAGCTAATGTGGGGGAACTGTTGGCATTAGATGATAAAAGTAGTGTGGCTCGAGTACATGCCTGTTTTGGCTCCGAGTTTGGAAAAGAATTACTAGAAGTACAAATGGCTTTTGAGGAACGCAAAAGCAATTTATGTCCAAGAATTGTTAATTTATGGCCTATTGTCGTCCAAGATATGATGGACAAATGAATTCCTAACATTCCAAACGCAACTAAAACAAATCTCATATTTTACCATGCGTGTAGCATCTCTGTTGATGTGATATTCCTGATTTTAAACATCAGTGCTCTTCCTCTCAAACTTGTCTTCAGAAAGAACAGGAAAACAACACGTATTAAATAGTCAAAGTTGTTGTTCGCTTGCTATTGCTTTATCAAAACTTCTGCTTTTTTACATTTCAGAGGGCGGCTGTCTGGTTGTTGAGTAATGGATCTGTTCCTTTGAAGATTAATGACACTACAAGGGCAAAGATCGTAAAATGTTCAGAGTCAATGTGGAAGCTGACATACTATGCCACTGTTGAAGCATGCATTCTCAAAATTGCCTATAACGAGCCATGGTTCAGAGATACCAAAGATTACTTCAGAGGCTGGCCAGATCAGGAGTTAAAGTGAGTAATATACCCTATTTCTTCTGTTAATAGGTTAAACATGGCTCTGTTGCATCAGCTATTCTGAAGACATTTCCTTTTAAATTGTAAAGGACATTAAAAAGAATGTTTTGTCTTGCTCTATTTTGTTATTTTAAAGATGTGTGACTGTTAGGTGTTATTATGCAAGAGGAGAGTCGAATACATGCTTCTCTTTTTATGCACGTTTTGCTTGATTGATAGAGTTATACGTTCTGCTATGTTAAGTTTTTGATGATTTAGCTATTGAACGTTTGGATATTTATGAGTTTCCGCTCAATTCTATTTGTGTCAGTTTTAGTAATTCTCTCTTTGATATGAAATTTGTTAACTTTCTTGTGTGCTTGTGTAAAGTTGTTTTCTAATTGGTATGCGAGCACAATATTGCACAATGCTATGATTTAAGTATTATCCTTTTATAGAGCAGATAATGATACCGTGAAAGTCTTATCTCCTTTCACTGATATATTTTTCTTAGCTTCACTTCGTTTTCTTGTTTCCTCTTAATTCATTAATAAATCTTTATGGGCTTCAACCATACGTCTACTTTATCTTAATAGAAAAAGGCTATAAGAAGAAGACCTAGTTTGGGATTGGTTTTAAAACTCCCAAAATAACTTCGCACAAAAAATGATGCAACTATATTTTTTGGTAGAAGCTTACGAAAGCACTTTGCACAAAAACCAATGTACTTCAGGTTGTTTGGAGAAGTTGGATTTTGTAGCTTTTAGATCTTGTTTCTGCTTCTGCCTTCTGCTTTTACTTTAAGCAAAAGTGGGTGCTTCTATTAAAAGCACATCAAGCTTAAACTGGACTAAAGCTTGTTCCCTTTCTTGTCTAGAATTTGCATGACTAGTTTTGGCCGTTTGCATTTTTGCGCAGATGATTATAATGTGTGCAAAATAATACTTATCAAAAAAGGAAAAAGTTATGCAATGTGATCTTGCTATAACAATATATTGTGTGCTATTGAGTTTAAAGGTGGTGTATCTTCACTTGTTGAACTAGGTCTCGGGTGGCTCTATGATTGGAGCCTTGGCATTCTTAGAAGGGTGGGATTGGGCATTGATAGAATTATAAAAGCTTTCAAATTCTTAGAAGAGTGGGATAGAGTACTGATAACTGCATAAAGTTCTAACATTGATTTCCCCCCCCTCATTTCAGGCTTCCACTAAAGCTTTTCTATATGTGCCAATGTGGATTCTACATCTACAGTATTGCTGCTCTCCTTGCTTGGGAGACTAGAAGGAAGGACTTTGCAGTAATGATGTCTCATCATGTAATAACTGTTATCCTGATTGGCTATTCATACCTTACAAGGTATTCTTTCATGTTTTATGCAAGTGCAAGTCTTACAGAATAACACACAACTCTATTCATTAGTAGCTTGCTGGTTTTTGTGTCTTGGGATCTCAAGAAATAATTTTATGGAACTCCATTTCATGCCTAGAGCTGCCTCTTTCCCCCCCTGTCTTTGATCTTCCGGGTGTGAAATTGGAACTCTTGATCTCAATATTGAGGTGGGTGTGGATTACCACTAGCCTAAGCCTGCTAGTATGAGCTGCCTTCTCTTGAACTTTTATGTTTAGCAAATCTAAGACGTGCCTGCAAAGATTTTTACTGTTGTCGCTGTGTTTGTACTCTTTGTTTGTTTGTTTGTTTTGTTTTGTTTTTTTTTTTTTTGAACTTGGAGGAGGGGGATTTGAACTCTTCACCTTTAGGTGGAGTCAGGTGTGGTTTTATATGTAAAAAAATCCATAAAGGTACAATTATAGCAAAAATTTGCTTTTAAATTTTACAGCAAAATAACTTGCAAATTACAGCTAGAACCTCAGTGTTGCAAAAAGTTTAAATTGTTTGTTGTCAGGAGATGTAAGATTGGACTAAAAGTGATCATACAGATTCTCAGGTTAATTAAGGTGGTAGCTAGTGTTCTGCTGCTTCTTCAAGTCATTATTTAAATTTTAATTTGAGAGGGTTTTATTTTATTTTATTTTTTAAACTAAATCTGTTGATCGTTATAGTGTATACAACTATAGATGTAAGAGGTTTTATAATTCATATAGAGATGAGGATTAAATCCAGGCTTGCTTTCCTATTGAAAATTTGCATTGCCACTTTGATTACCCAATCATAATAAGAACCTAATTTTATACGCAAGTATCTTAAGGATCTATTTGCAACTATTAACAGTTTACAGCTCCATGAATGTACTAAGCAGAAACTAGAAACTAAGGGGTGTTTGTGAGGAGTATCCTTAATGGTTCTTTGCACACTGCTTTTGATACGTGGGACTTGTGTTGGCTTGTTGAAGTTATATTTATTCATCTCTACTGCACCTTCCTGATTGACTGTTAAAAATAGGACGTGAGTATTTATCCATATACCCGGAATGCACCAACCATTCATGTTAATGTTGTAGTCTTGTACTTCCAAATAGTTCTCAGTCGCATGATGATGTGTAAGGTTAACTGGACCCTTGTGAATTATACATCTTCGATCCCTCTATTTGTTTTCTACTGGATGAAATCAATTTAAGATATGTTGGATAAAGTTGATAAGGAAAATTTGAGCGAGTAAAGAATTGATAAATGGTCCCATTGCAGGTTTTTCCGCATTGGCTCAATTGTTCTTGCCCTGCATGACGCAAGTGATGTGTTTATGGAGGCTGCAAAGGTTTTCAAATACTCAGAAAAGGAGCTTGCAGCAAGTGTGTTCTTTGGATGTTTTGCTGTTTCATGGCTCGTATTACGTCTAATATTTTTTCCGTTTTGGGTCATAAAATCTTCAAGGTTTGCCCCTGCGATGGAAACGTTTTGTAATACCGCATTAGATGTAAAGTGATTGCTTTAGATTAATTCTTTTTTTTTTTTTTTCCCTCCCTCAGCTATGACCTTTGCGAGTTCTTGCCACTGTCAGAGGCCTTTGGCAAATTCATCTACTACATTTTCAATACTATGTTACTTATGCTGCTTGTTTTCCACATATACTGGTGGGTGCTCATATGTTCAATGATTAGAAGACAGCTAAAAAATAGAGGAAAAGTTGGAGAAGATATTAGATCTGGTAAGTAATACTACTTGAGTTAGGAATATAAACATAGTATGATGTTGTCATTGTTTCTAAGACTCTCTCTCTCTCAAGGAGAACTTCGTAGCGTTTCCTTTTAAAGAGTCACTCTTATTAATTGATACACAATTAGCGTATGTGCGAACCAAATGCGATCGAAACTTTTATATGTTTGTATGGGTTGACAGTATTGATCACCTCAACGGTCTCAGTACCTATTAAGGTAGTTTTTGGATATTTTGAATCATTACATGCTGCAAGTGAACTCCTATTTAGGTGGTTTTAGGAAAGATTCAGTGAGAAGAGTAATATGTTGTGTTTAACTTTGTATGATTATTTGTTGTAAATACTATTTTACTGTTGGGTTTGGGGCTGATTTGGCTGAATGTCGGAACGCTACAAATTCTTGTATATTTACTGAAATACAGTGAATTTTCTGACTGATTTTATTTTATTTTATACTTTTATTTGTCTACAGATTCAGAAGACGACGATTGAATGAAGATTTTGTTCGGATTCTTCTTGTTGCCTTTTCAGCAACCTGTTCGTTGGGGGAGACTACTCTTCGACATGTTTGTAGGTTTACCTCTGCACTCCAAAAATGTTTTATTGGCTGCCGGAAGGGTTTTCACTTGTTTATTATTATAATTATTTTTCCTCAAATCTAATACTTGGGCTAGAGCTGAGGTGGGAACATCAGGGCTACTCATCTTGCCTCATTTTGGTGTATAAATAATAGGCAATTCTTTTATACTTGTTTTCTCTAGATTACCTTCTTGTTTTGAAACCGCTGATCAATCTTCATTTGGAGAATTGAAATATATATGAGTTAATTCTTTTCATGAATGTGTACTGTAATATAATTTTCTAGATTAGCCGAATTTTAACATGAAATCAAGAAATACAGTGATGGATATTTGATTATAATAATATGGCGAGACTAGAATGTTATTGCAGCGGATTATCTGCTTTATGCGTTTTTTTGTTCTGGTTCTCTTTTGTATTGCTGAGCTTAATTTTTCTTAATGAAATTTCCTCTCAGAGGTTCATTTAGAACAGCCACGACGGGATACGCAAGACATTTTGATTGGCTTTTACGTGCCGGCTTTCCAATATTATTATTGTTATAGAAAAAGGCTAACTGAGCTCAAATTTACATGCCAACCTTTTATATGTCCAGACAATTTTTCGGCAAATTTGCAGATCGAAAAGTAAACCCTATAAACTGTAACCCAGATTCCACTAATTAATTTTGCAGGACAGGCATATTCTGAGGGGTGGACACCGCAACCGGAAAAATAAATAAATAAATCAATAAATAATCTATTGGTAAAATTATAATCTGCATGAGTCTTTTCAGGAAGCTTAGATTAATTGACTATAAAAGGTACCCAACATCTTCAGCTGTCTGGTTAGAGGAAGACGCTCGAAAGTGCCAAGGTCCGATTCTTTGAGTGCTTTAAGAGGGGCAAAAAATGTGTGTGGGAGAGAGAGAGAGAGAGAGAAAAGGAAACAAAAGAGCTTTGTTAAAATTGAAAGGGATCCAGTAAAAAAGATTCTCCCTTAAACATTTGATTTTAACAACCCACTAACCCCAAAAGAAATTGTTAAGAAAAAAAGTTTGTAAGAAAAGTTTTACAATTTTTGCAGACTCTGGATTAGTGCTGGACAATACTCTCCTAGGAATTGTACGACAATAGAATGTACCAGTGCCGCAGAATATTATGAGTGCAAATCTGCTTTCCTATAATTCTGTTACCTAGGGTGTGCATCCTATTATTTACTCCATATCTCATTTAAATTTAATAATTTAAACACAAAAATAAGACTTAAATATTAAAAGTAATTAAGCAAACTTCAAAGAGTGTTTGAAAAATCAATTAAAACTTAAAAATTATTATATATAAGAGTTTTACACTATGACAAACTTTTGTTTTATACTATATATGTGAGAACTTTATACTATAACAAACTGAACTTTGTTTTTTTAATGTGCTTTCCAAACGAAGCGGAAAAAAAAAACACTAACAAATTTAAAAGAAATTAAATGTTATTAAATACTATAAAGAAGTTGGTATCTTACCCCATCTATGCTTGTTTCAGCAGTGCTTATCAGCTGCATGACTACAAAACAAGTTGGCCTCGATAAAATAAAACCAGATTACACACAATTATTAGAATGAATTAAAATCTCTATTAACGTCCAAAATCATGTGTGGGGTCCTCATAAACCTGTTTGATAATCAGGCTTTCAGCTTCATAAAAACGCAGCTGTTGCTAGCTTGTCAGTCCAGAGGCAAGCAACTCTTGCACCACCCACCCCCAACCCCACCAACCCAAAAAAAAAAAAGAAAAAGAAATCATTCATCAACATTTTTTCTTTTTAATTTTATCACCTTTTTTTTTATGGAAATCAATCAACATTTGTTGCTGTAATCAGGATCTCTCAGCTAGCAGTTATTAAATCAGGAGAAACCAAAATATTTCTCCTCCAACGTCCAATCCTTGCTTAGCATGGAAGAAACATACTGCACAGAATGGAACAATTCAATGGAGAGAGAAATTGATGTATGCCTGGCTCTTGTTTTTATTATTAAGTGGTACTTACACATATAGACATATTAGTAACATCATCTACAATTCTAAAACGAGTAAATAAAATGGAATTTTTTTCGTGGAAAATGTGAAAGGATTCTTCCTCAGGAGACAGGAAGAATTTGATGTCGTGCCCAATTCATACCATCTTTTTTTTCTTTTTCTTTTTCTTTTTTTTGAACACGACAATGACAGTTTCCATATATATATATATATGTGTGTGTGTATGTAGATGTGAAATGTTAACATCATAGCCGACAAAAATTCCATGTCCAACAAGTTGTGTTCAAGGTAAGTGCGGTCCAGAGTAGCCAAACTCGGTTTCTAGAGGGTGATTGCTAATAATATTTAACCAAGAAAAAGTCAAATAATAATAGTAACGTACCATAAGCGCACACAAAAATGTGGCAACAGTCATTAATTCAGTAGCTTAATCATTACTACTTTGATCTGTTTGTGTATTACTTTCCAGACATTAGTTTATGAGAATTAGATTACACTGTACTTGTTTGTGCTGATCAACATGGTTAGAAATTAATAGTGTTTAGAGGTATTTTGGGAATTTCATAGAAATGTTCTTAAAAATGATGAACGGCTAGGAAGTGATGTTTGTGGGACGTCGTTATAAAATTCCTTTGTTTTAATGAAAGGGATGGTTGATAGGGATTTTTGGGTTTCAAATTTAGCCATCAAAATTACTGAAATTCTAGCCTTTTAGCAGATGAATGGTGCAAACAAGGATGGTTGGAAATTTTGCATAACAGCCAATGAAAACAATGCATGCGTGCAAATCATGCGGGAATTCTGACAAGAGTGAAAATTGTGATTAGAGTGTTTTTTTTTTAAAAAAAAAAAAAAAAAAGTGGATGGGGCTCCAGTGAAACAAAATTTTAAGGATAATGCACCCGAATACCTTACCTTGTATTCCTTTGTATGAAAAATACAGTAATCAAGAGTCTGTATGGTATCATTTTTGTTTTCCATTTTTGTAAATAAAAAAATTTTCTTTTATTTTTATTTTTTTAGATAAAAAAACATTTTTGGTACCATTTATTTGTTTTTAATTTTTAAAAACTAAGAATCAAAAATACATTTGGTAATGATAATTTTGATACATATGTTATAACAAGAACAAAAAAATAGTTCATTCGGAGTTGTCGATAGGGGTGGATTGGCGGATTGAACTCACCACAGAGGATAGGCTACTCACGCGACAAGAACGGGCCCCAGGATTAGGGTCTAAGTTGGGTTTTGGGATCGAGATCAGAGTCAAGTTTCGAAACAGTGGTTGGGATTGGTCCTAAGACTGGGGTCAGGGTTGCGTTTTGGGACTGAGGATGAGATCGAGTTTATGGACCAAGGTCGAGGTCAGGGTCGATCTCAATGGTGACGACGATCTCGGCTAATCTGACCACCGTAAATAGTTGGTGACTTTAGTAAATTTTTAGCTGACCACAACCTAAGATTTTTGTTTAAAAAAATTATAAACAAGTAATTTTTGTTTCCATAATTTTAAAAAATTGATAATAATTTACAAAATAAAAACAAAAAACAAAAAATAAAAATGATGTTACCAAACATACTTTAAAAAAAAAGTTTTCACTTTTTTGTTTAAAAACAAAAAAGTATTTAAATAAATAATACCAAACGGACCTTATGTAATTAGTTTTTTTAGAGGTGTTCTAAAAGGGGCTAAAAGAAGTTAGAAATGTATTAATTTCTTTATTTTTATTTTATGAATAATTTTTTTAAGTAATTAAATTTTATAGTATGCATTTAGTACGTTTAACTTCATTTTTTTAATTTTAAATTAATTTACTGCTGCTCATAGTAGTGTCATTTGCACGTTAATGTTCTCTATAGAGCTTTGATGTGATCCCTTGTATCACTATCTCTCATTTTTAATCCATGTAATGAATTGACTTTTATCTAACTTATACATAATTTACGAATCCAGAATTGAAGGATTAAAATACAAAATAAACACCATGTTAGTGAGTAGCCCAAATACTATAGTTAAAGAAAAGTAAGCCTTTTCTTCCTTCTATTTTTTATGCATATTCCAATTGGTTGATTCTAAATGTAAGCTTTATTTTCTTCTTCTGTTTATATCATTTATCAATTAGTAAGCCCCAGCTAATCTTTTAGGCTTTGTTTGGCAACTTTAGTTGAAATTAATAAGATCTAACTGTGTAAACCTCCCACATGACACCGTAAAAACCAAAAGTTTGCTACAGTATAAGTTTTTAAGTTCCTGTAGACGATGGATCTACAATCAAATGTTAAAATTCTAGATTGGGTTGTTAAGGAACTTGGGTTTTCAAATCACCGTTGAATGGACTTATTAGCTCGGGTTGAAATACAAGATTAGAGTGAAATAAACCAAATAATGTTGTAACAAGAGTAACACGCGAGATTTATAGTGGTTCACTCTGTCAATGAAGAGCTACGTTCACTGTAATTCACTAAAATGTTATGGGTACAGATTACAAGGGAGCAAAAAGAGATAAAAAAGCAAATTGGCAGATTTTCTGTATTTCTTTTTGTGTCCCCTATAATGAAACAACCATCCCTTTATATAGAGAATAAAGAAGAATCGTGGCTCCCAACCGTCTGGCAGAGTAGGACAATACACTAAAAGTAACTACGATAGTGGAACACGTATTGATTGGTGATAGGCTGTAAGAATCACGCCTTACCTACGTTTCGGTCTATGACTAGACGTGTTATAACTGTCAGTTCATGCTAATAATCGCCAACTCGTGGTAATCAATCTGGTCGAACGAAGACTTCGGTAACGAGTACAAATTATCCTGAGCAATCAAGAACCAAATGCCTTCAACTAAGCAATATGATCGAATCAAACAAACAATACAAATCGTCAATTCGATTGGACTTCAGTTGATTCCATTCAGTCCATTCACTAGTTTCAACATTAGGCTGTCTAGGCTTGTCAGCAATTTGAGCCTACCTAAATTGCACTCCAACAGTTACAACTTTAAGTTCCAATAAGAGTTTCAAACACACTTCCATGTTTAGGGAATTCAACAATGTTCTCTTTTATATGAATATACAATTATATTTTTTAAGTCATGTGAGTCAACCCTTTTATGTTTGCTTTCGGACTTTGCAGGTCAACTATTGATTCTCAATTAAACTCAAGTTCTACCGCTCAGAGATCTATTTGACATTCTGTTGAAATAATTATGTCCGATATTTTTATTTCGTGAAAAGATCTTGACTTTTCCAAAGGAATTAATGCCTAAAAATGTAAGGAATGTTAATAGGGTATACTTTCTCACTTTAGTACTCTAGAAGCCGTGAAATTCATTAAATATTAAGGGCTCACTTGATACATTAAATAGGACAACATTAGATAGGATAGTCTTAGATAGTTGGATTGGATTGTATTGAAATGATTATGATAAAATTTTAGTTAATCCAATCCCATGTTGGTGTCGTGTTATTAAGATAGGGGCATTTTTGTAAAAATTTTTTAAATTTGGGTCGAATTCTAATTTTTTTTAATTAGAGGGATAAAAATATAATTATTAAAAATATTTTTGTCACATAAAAATTATACTTCGACTTCTCATTTTTTGAAAAATTATAATTTGACTCTAAATTTTTATAAATCTTTACAAATTGGTCCTTAAAAATTTTTACAATATACCCAAGTTATGTTTAATCCCATGCTTTAGTAAATGATTGTCTAAACCCCTTACAAGAAGATTCAAGCATGGATTGGATAAGCTCTTATCTAATTCAATCATTTAAAATTTTACATCAAACAAAATATTAAGATTCAATCATCTCTAATCTTGCGTGCTAAACATATCCTAATAATATTAAGAGTTGCACCATGCAAATGTAACTAATTAATACAAATATTGTATATTGCAACTAAAAAAAGAACTGGCCCTACCGCTTATAATATTACAAAGCACGTCGATCGATAGAATTTTAAACATATTTTCGATTCTTTTTCCTTTTTCAAAAAAATTTATGTGTCTCATACAAGCCTTCAGAACTATTTGTACTTATTACATTATTTTTACTCTCTCTCTCCCTCTGTTTTTTTTTTTTTTTTGGTGGCAAAAAAGCCACGATTCGAGTAACTGCTAGAGAATAGAATTTTCTTTTAAAAAAGGGGAATATGGAAGGTTAAACAGTAAACACCAGAGAGAATCAGAACAAAAAAGAACATTCGGATGAAGTTACGGGTCAGTGGGGACCACCCGGTTGGGCTTTGAAAAGGCTTATAACCACCGTCCATCAATACAACATCAACGGACAACCAAAACTACGTTGGCATATTTAATCTGGTCAAAACTATCTGGAAAGTATTTTTTCCATGGACTTCACGGTGATAATATCCGACGGTCTGGATTTGACCCCTTTTTTTATTTTTCTAGATCTATACCTCTTTTTTTTTTTTTTTGGCGTTGGACTAGAAGTCAAATAATGGATTTGATTTATTTAAAAAAAAACTAAAGTTAAGATGTAAGCAAAGACCTTGGCCGACCCTTTAGAAATTAACGAATGTCGTGTAAACTCAACACATCAATCTTCATTACTTTTTACATTACTTCAGACTTAGTCAAGGATAATTAAAGGTTTGTTTGTTTTATGCATCATTTGAATTTAATAGACTCAAATTTAAATTTGAGTATCAAGCATCATTCATTCAGATACTCTACTTAAATACTCGTACCAAACGCACCCTGAATCATTTGAGTATTCAGAATCCAAGTTTTCAGAGTTCTCATTCTCTTAAACTTTTGATACTCGGATATATTTACTATAGTAAAAACTAAAATTCTCTCTCCTATATTTGAGGAAAAAAATCATAACTTCTTCATTTGATATCAAATTGAGATGATTCTTTTTTCATTGTGTTCCTAATGAAGAGAGGAATAAATCAAGATCCATATTGCATATTTTTTAAGATATTAACATTAAGATTTTATTAGATTTATTAATAAATTAAAAACTATCTTCATTACCTTTTCAAATACAAATTTCAATTTTATTTTATACTCAAATTAAAACTTAAATATACATTTAAACGTCAATTCGAATAACAATTCAAATCACTACTTAAATTACATTACTAATTCAATCCATTTACTAAACGAACCCAAATCTCATATAATTTAATTTGATTGACTATTTTTTTAAGGGTGATTGACTAGCCCTTTACATTACAAAGTTTTACAATAAAAATCAAATGGAAAATTATTTTAACACCAAACATTTTACTGTTGTAAAAACCTTTTTTATTCATAATAATGGCATGATTTTATATTAAGAAAATGATAACAAGATGTATGACGTATATGATTATAACTTTTAAATTGAAAATTATAGAATGTGAAATTCTTATATTATAGTTCATTTTTTATAATATCGATAACAAATAAAAGTTTTATATTACATTAAAAAAAAATTTAGTTAAAACTAATTTTCGTAAAATATAGGGTAATATTTTTGGAAATAATATGTATATATATATATATAACGATATATGGGGCGTTTTAGCAAAAGGACAAGCTCCAAGCTTTACATTAACTTTTGCAGACGTAGGTCATTAAATCATCACTCACATTGACCTGTCAGCTGCTACAGCTGTAACCGCCAACCAACGGAGGAACTACAAGAATTTAATAAAAACAATAAAAACAAGAACAGTGACATGTATGATAAAATTACCAAACTAACCCTTGAAGTCTAAATTTCTTAAGCCTAGTCAGCTTCCCACTCCCCACAGCCACAGACCACGAAACTTCAGCTCCTGGCTTTTGAAGCTCCAGAGTGGACACCATCAAGTTGCCACGTAATCCCATCTCCATGGGTCCCACCACCACAGTCTTCTTAGTTGTTACTTTACTCGTTGCAAAATCCCCTCGTCAGTCCAAATAATAATATTAAAATAATAAACCTAACAAAAATCAAATATGGTCTCCCACGTGCGTCCTAGTACGCCGCGTGCGTTCTGTGTTTTACAGCCTGTCTCGCCACCTCACCTTCTCTCGCTCAACCCCAACGCGTGTATATATATATGAATCCCCAAGTCTCTCTCTCCCACCCCTTTTTTGACTCCAAAAACGAACAACACAAAATCAACAACAAATCAATTTCCCTCCCAACTGAAAAAACAGAAAGGAGAACAAAAGCATGCAAATGTCGTCCAAGAGACCCAAGTTGCCGGAAGCTCCAGCGCCGCCAATATTCTCCGTCTCTCCTCCTCCTCCTCCGCCGTCCTCAACGCGCCGCCTCACGCACGAGCAAGAAATCTCTATCATCGTCTCCGCCCTCCGCAACGTCGTCTCCGGAAACGACTCCTCCTCCGCGGCGGCCGCAGCAGCCGCAGCCGATTTCTTCCAATTTCCTCCCACAACCACCGCCGACGACTTCTTCAATAACGGCGGTGGTAGCAACAACAATGACAACCTGTTCCGGGCTGAGGATTTGGGCACGTGCCAAGTGTGTGGGATCGAAGGGTGTTTGGGGTGCAAGCTTTTCCTGCCAATTTCTTCATCACAAGCTCACGAGGAAATCATGATTAGCAATGCTAGAGGTAGCAGTACGAGTAGTGGAAGTAGTAGTAGCGCTCCGAGGAAGAGAACGGGGAAGAAGAATTACAGAGGAGTTCGGCAGAGGCCGTGGGGGAAATGGGCCGCCGAGATTCGAGACCCGAGGCGGGCCACAAGAGTTTGGCTGGGCACTTTCAACACGGCGGTGGAGGCGGCCCGGGCCTACGACAAGGCCGCCATAGATTTCCGCGGCCCACGGGCCAAGCTCAACTTTCCCATCCCGGACACATCCTTATTGACGACAAACTCCCAGAGGAATATCAATAATTACAACAATGAGATTAATATTGCTACCCCGCCACCACAAATGGAGACACCGCCGGCGCAGGTGCAGGGAAGCCCGGAGAACCCGAGTAGCAGCGGATTAATGTCGGCTCAGACGGAGATTGGGAAAGATTTAGATGAGAGTGGAAGTGATTTCTGGGACGAGGATATTGAGAAGATGTTGATGGATTTTTCGGGTGATCATTCTTCTGACTCTGGAAATGGCTCTGGGATTTTTAATTACTGTTGAAGTACTCGATTCTTGTCTCAAGTCTCAAAATACTTATTATTCAGTTCAATTTCAATATATGACGTAAATTTTTGTTTTTTTTTTTTTGGTTTTTTTCCTAGGGAAAAATAAGTTTTAGAGATTTCATGTGATGGAGTTTTAGTGAAAAGAATCACGTATTTATAAATTGTACTTGTAATTTGGTTAAGTTAACCAAAAGGGGTTATGTTTTTACCACTCATGACCCAATCATTTGCACTTTTGCTCAATCAAAATCTTCAATTTCATTTATTTATTTATTATTATTTTTGTTTCCATAAATAAATAAACTACTCAAGTATTACTTTCTGGAATTGTTGAGTGCTGTCTATTTCTATGTACATACTAATTTGGGAAAAAACATTCTGGGATTTGCTGCGGTTGGAGTGTTCGCCTGCTGAGAAAGTGCTTGGATGGGGCCCACACGCGGCAACTACACTGACCTAAGAAAAGCTAACGAGTAAGGGGCAAGGACCTGGATAGAACCGACGGGGCCCAGTCTCAGAACTTCTAGTAAAGGACTAACCAAGGACCGCGTAGCTTAATTGGTATTCTAGATGGCCCACATGTGACGCCACGTGTAATATATCATGTATTCTTTTTTTTTTTCCTCACTCTTTCAGAGATTTTTTTTTTAATTTCTCTCTCTTCGGATACACTCACAAAAGCATTTAGGGACTGCAAAACAATAAAGAAATGTTTCACTAAAAAAACACTAAAGAAATGCAATCAATTACCATCTCACGTTTTCAGAAGCGAAAAAAAAGAAAAGAAAAGAAAACCACTCAGGTTTACCACGTGCTGAATTATTATTCATCACGTGTTGACTACAGAAAGGAAAAATAATGAGAAAGGATAGCACTTAACGACGTGGGAAAAGCGAAGAGAGAGACTTAGTTGAGTGTCGTAGTGTCTTTGTTTAGTGTCATTAATTTCCACTTTTTTAATCAACTTTCTATTGAAGTTAAGGAAGATTTGCGATTTTTTGAATTTTTTTTTTCTTTTTTGAAAAAGTAATCTAAACGCATTGAAATTTGCTCTTACTCGTTAAGGAGTCTAGGAGGACCTTGTCATCAGAAACGTGTAGGAAGTACTTATTTCAATTTTGACACATTTTCAGGCAAATCTCCGTATAACCGATTTATCCAAAACAACAGGGAGTTTAGCAGGCTGATAATATCTCCTCATAAGGCAAGTCTTTTTTTTTTTTTGCTAATTATTTTTTTTGTTTTTTTAATTCTAAACATGGATATTATTGGAGACACTCTTTTTATTATTATTATTATCATTATTACAAGGAAGACTATTATAAGACTCTTCAAAAGGTCTTTTAATAATACCTTTTTGTATCTATTATCCATTAGATATAAATCTGATGGTCGCAAATTAACAAGCTGACAATAACTAAAATTGAACCAAATGCAACAAATTATCAAAAACTAAAAAATTCAAAATTAAAAAAAGAGAGAATAATATCAGGAAAACCACAATAAAAACAAATCAAAACAAAAGTTTGGGTCTAGTCTTCCTATAGAAAGGGCGTCGATGAAGGGGACCACAACTAGCTGATCAATAGCCAGAGGCAATGAAGGGGTTGGGTCTCGCCTCAGGTAAGATCGCACGCCCATCTCTTTCGATGATGACGTGAAGCCCACCTATCCATCTCCTCAAATGGCGGCACACATTGTGTCTTTCCTCTGCCCATCTCTTCCGATGCGAAGCCCTCTTGTGCTCGACGATACGTCTCCTTTGACGACGGTGGCGAGTGATGGATTCCATGTGACACGTGAGCATTTCTAATGCCTTATAAATACAATAATTAAAAGATTATGTTATGCAAAATACATATCATAAGGATTATTGTTTTAATTCTATTTTTATGATTAATTCCATAAAAAGTGAAAATGTGATTTTTAAGGTTAAAAATCATGCCATAGTGTTATACAAGAAAGGAAGGATATGAAAATAAGCTGGAAAGCATAATTGTTGGAAAATGTGTTGCAACAAATGTTAAAACAAAAATACAATCTAAGGAAAATATTGTATAGAGATATGAAAAATTGTACAGTATTAGAATAATGTAGTATAAGAATTATATTGATAAAGTAATGCAATGTAAAGAAATACACTAATAAAGTTATGCAGTATGAAAATTATACTGCCAAAGTAATGCAATGTAAGAAATTATACTAACAAAGTTAAGCAGTATAGAAATTATACTGCAAAAGTAATACATTATAGAAATAAAAGTATAAAGTTATATTCGAGCTGCTGAGGGCCGGAGCTCGTATGGATACATTACTTCATTGTTCTATGAGGCGTTGCACTAAGCACATACTCGGATAGGGTCGCGAAGTGCAAAGATCCGGTCTTTGACAACCGTCGTAAGGACAACAAAACCTATACTTATGTGTGTTCGACACTATAACTATAGGCGAGACCAGTTGTAGGATTTATTGGAGGGTCCCATTGGCGTGCATCCAGTAGGAATTGAATCTACGAATTCGCCAATTATGAGTTGGGCGCTTTAACCATTCAGCCATGGATGCTTAGTGGGGATCCTCTTACATGGTGAATAACCAAATTCCAATTTAAATGAAATCTTTAGGGTAAATCAATGCAATTTAGGAGGGCTTAATCTTAATGAAAGGACATCAATTCAAACCCGGAATTTTTGAATTGAGAAAGATATTGAGAGAGATCATGAATTCTCACTATTTCTTAGATTCATGGGCCCAATTGAATTGAATTCAGTGGTATCTTTCATTCACATTTTTTTTCCATTAAGAATGTTTTATAAAACTACTCTTGGACTCCCGAATTTGGAGTATCCTACTTTTACGTAATATATTTACAGGGTTCAACAAGCAATCGATATTTTACGATCAAGGGTGTAGTACTATTGGTAGTAACGGTTCTTATATATCGTATTAACAATTGAAAATTGAATGAAAGAAAAAATCTCTATTTAATAGGGCTTCTTCCTATATTTATAAATTTTATTGGACCCAGAAATGATACATTGGAAAAATCTCTTGGTTCTTCCAATATCAATAGATTGGTTGTTTCGCTCCTTTATCTTGCCAAAGGAAAAAAGATTTCTAACAGTTGTTTCCTCAATCTAAAAGAAAGTATTTAGGTTCTCCTAATAACTAAAAAGTATATCATGCCTGAATCTAACCGGGGCTTGCGATGGTGGAGGAACTGGCTTGGAAAAAAGAGGCTACCGCATACATTAATTAAATTCTTATAAATAAATAATAATGAGCGAATATTCTTTATTACTTTTTTCTCTAATACACTAAGCGATATCTCGAGAAATGGCATTGGGGGCACTCTCTGATACGCGTTGTGGACATAACCAATTCAGGGGCTTACTGATCTACTGATCGTAGACCAGTCTCGTAGTTGATTCTTCGGCTGTTATTGATTCTTCTTTAAAGGATGCACTACGCCTGTCCCGGGATTGAATCTTGTTCAGTGAAGCGAAGAAGGGTAATATTTTTACTCCTTAGAAGATTGGATATATGAGTGAGGAATATTGTGTAAGTTTATAGCAACATTAAAAAGTGTACCAGCAGTATAGGAAAAATACTCAGTGTAAATTTTGACTATTAAAAGGATGATGTGGGCCCACTTGGTGACTATCCAAAGATGGAAACTTCTCCACATCTCTTTCAAGATGGCTGGTTGTGATGAATGATGGGGGCAAGTCTTTAAAATTTACAATTTGGCCCCTAGACTAATTATTTTTGCAATAAACGGCTCATGTGGAAAAAAAAATCTCATTTCCACAAAAGGTGGAAAAGTTGCCACATTTCCTCAAGGTGAATCTAGATTTGGGCCATAGAATGGGAACAAATTTTATTCCATTGTGGTCCCCATGATGAGTCCTAAGTGGGAAGAAAAAGAAAAAAAAAAAAAGAAGCTAGTTTGTCTCCATTATTTTTCATACAAAGTTTGAAAAATATGCCCATTTCTCTCTACCCAAACCATTCCCATATACTCCCTCTTATTATTTCTCAAAGATTCAATCTCCAATCAAGTTTTACATCAAGTTTAAGTGATGATGATCAAGGATTGATCACTTTTGGAGGTAAAATTCAAATTTTTTTTTATGGATTTTTAGTGTTTTTCCACGGGTTTTAAGGGTTTTTTTTTTCATGAATTTTGCTATGGTTTATATTAAGGAGGAATACCAAGTTTTAAGCACCAAAGAGGTGGTGCAAGAGCTTGAAAAAGCTTGGGTAAATTTTAAACCCTAAACCTTGATTAAGTTTATGCAAATTAAGTGTTTAATATGCAATTTATGGTATGTATGAGCCATAGCATGTAACGAGACTTTATGGCATGATTTTATTATGGCTTATGTTGATGATGATGAGGAGGGAAAATTTAAAAACTAAGGTTTTAAGGAAAAAAGAAAAAGTATGCGAAACTTTGCCTTAAATACATAAGGTGTTTGATAAAGTGTTTTGGACTATGACATGTTGAATTAATGTTATGAAATAATTATCTTAAGTATTAAGTGCTCAATGATAAGCTTAAAAGGGTTTAAATGAAATTAAACTCAAGGAAAGTAAGTTAAGAAATGTTTTGGTACAAAAAGTATATTTAAGGGCTATTTTGAAAGAATTGAATGTTTGAGGTCCATAGAGGCCAAACTAATTTCTAGGTTCAACACATAATTTATTGAAAATGTCGAGCCAGACAAATTTCATGAAGGAATTTCACCTGAATTCCTATCAGAGCAAGCCAAAAATTGTTAATTTCGATCCTATCTTATCAAGAACACCATTAAAATAAGTGATTTTGAGGAAAGTTAAAATACAAAAGTTGTAGATCTCATTAAAATGATTGAAAATCATGGACGGTTTACAAAAATTCTATATTGATTTCAAGTTATGAATTTTACAAAATTTTAAGTACAAAATTTCATAAAAAAGAAAACGTTATGAAATGATTTGATTTGACCAAAGAGCTTTTGTAAGTTTTAATCCTTGTGAAAAACTAAATCTTTTAGCATAAAGTAGTCATTTTTGGTCCCGATGGAAAAAATGTTAAGATTTTGTATTTCATGCTAAAACCATAAAACCGTGTAAAATTAGAATTTTCACTGAGAAATGTTGGTTTGCTGTACTGCTATTGGTAATGAATAACCACAGATATTAAGTTTCAAAGGATTTAAAATTTTTATTAAGAAAGGAAAGAGATGTACATTAAGGACGAAAATGTCAAGATTTTTACATAGAAATTAAAACTGTAAAGTATGGATAAAATAGTTTTACTGTGAAAAAGAGATTAATGTTTGGTTTTTCATAAAGGTATGAGAAGCAAGGAAATGTAATTTTTGTTATAGAATAGGTTCCGAAAGTTTTCTAAGACTCGTCAAAGGCAGAATGGTCATTTTTTATAAAAAGGCCAAAACGGATCCCGAAACATTCAATTTGGAAAAAAAGACCTTTAATTTTTTGTAACCCATAAGTAACATAATGGTAAAGTAAAAAACAAGAAATTTAGTAAATTTACGAGATTCACAAGAACACATGTAAGGGTAAAATCATCAATTTAAACTAAAACGAAGCTGAGCTTCTCGAGTTAACAAGACGCCCATAGACGTAAAATGTTCCGTAAGATGTAAAGTGATGAAATCCTCAAGTGAGATGAGAAGTTTAACTAAGGGACATTTAAGTTAACTAAAGCGAAAATAAACCGATGGGATACAAAGTTAAGTATAAGGAATAAACATTTAATGTTTAAATTTCGTTATCGATCGAGTAAGTCGATAATGAAAAAGTTAGCTAATAGTCGGGTGTCATTTGAACAAGATATAAAAACCAACTAATAGAAAGAAAAATAATGAAATGGGAACGCTAGAGTGTTATTTAGGTAAGTTTCAAATTTCACCTACGACATGATTGCATTTGTTATGCATAAAGTTTTAAAGATCAAGTCAAGATTTACAAGTATTTGCAATTGTTATGTTTAAAGTATGTTTGTATGTATTATGCATAATATTTTATAGTTCAAGTAATGATTTGCAATATATTTGAATTTATTATGCTAAATGTTTAAATGTTAAGTTATAGCATATGATGTGTTAGCATTTCATATGCTCACTAACATTAACAAGAAGGTAAAGCAAAGAGGATAAGTAAGTGTCGTTCTAGCCTCCTTGATGTGAGGTTTACAAGTAAAGTTAAAGTTATGACCTCGTTGCACTATGGTTTTAAGTCTTCCACAAGGGAAGCATTATGTTTATGTTCTCATAATTGATGATGTTAGTACGAAGACTTAAGCTCATAAGATAAGGAAAGATATGAACGATGATAAGAAGTTTAAGTAAGATAAGAATGATAATAATAAGCTCACAATTGAAAGTTCATAATTGAGCATAAATGAAATCATGCATTATCTTGTTGCTTGCATTCCTCTTAAGTAATGTCTTTATGAAGGATATTTTATGAAAAGAGCTTAAGAAATGTTTATAAAAAATGTTTTACAAGAAATTTTTTTTAAAGAATGTTTTAAATTTTTGTGAGATAATGTTTGAACTTACTAAGCATATGCTCATTACAAGTTTGTTCATGCTATAAGTAGTCATACAAGAGACCAGTGTAATTGGTTGGTGAGCCCGATGGTATGGTGAACAGATGCAAAGGTTAGATATGGATACCACTACAACAGTTTTCTACTACTTAAAGAAAAAGTTTTTCCGTTGTTATTAAAAAGAGGTTTAAGAAAGTTTTACAAAAGTAAAATATTTTCGTGATAAGTTTTAAAAA